>LPNX010948580.1:102478-124670 GCA_001517045.1 Pseudotsuga menziesii
CCAAAAAAGGGCAAAAAGTGAATACAAATTTAGAAAAAGGGAAAATATGGAGAAAAAACGCATCCCTAAATAAGTGGAAAATTGTCCCAGTCATGTTCCAAGTTATCTAAGGATGATGTTGGGGGTAATTGAAGACCAAATAAAGATCAAATCGAATTGATTCCAATCAAATCCATGGGGGGGTAAATTTCTCCATAGAGGGGCACATTTATCCATGAAAGAGATCACATCTTATTGCATACGTGTCACAAAAAGAGGGGAGGTGACCTACCTTATTATAAGTACTTCCTACCACCCATAGTTCACTCTATTTCACCCCCAATCATCTCAAAAATCTCCAACACTTGGCATATTCATCCCCCTTGGGGTTTTGCTCTCATTTTTCTTATTTAAGCGAGGCTTTCTTCCTCATTTAGGGAAGCATTGAACCTATGCCCATTGTAATATCGTTATTTTTCTTGTTTATAAATGAAATTGAAGGATTTGGAGGCTAATGTGTAGCATCGTCTTGTGATCTTGCGATTTGGTGAATGTTGAGGTGAAATATGCTTAACTTATGCTTTCTTTCTGTCAAGTATTGTTGCATAAATCTAGTTTCCTTTGAATGAGTATTTGCAGTTGTTAATTAATCATTTGTATTTCATCATTGTAATATTGTGAGAGTAATACATTGTAGCTAGTTATACTTAAATTCTCTTGTTTTATTTTGATCAAATAGACTGGATTAACATTGATTGTGTGAATAATTGTGTAGGTTTTGCAGGATCAGTACTTTAGGTAGAAGGGAACTTGGATCTCGATTACATCCATTATATTTTTACGACATCAAATTGGTTGTATCTAGCATGTTTTCTTTGCATATCCTTCTCCTCGTTCATGCCATTCAAGCTCGGGATTGAGGACTTCTTTATCCCATCTTAAAACTTCAAACTTTTTCTTGGTTATCGGTTCTTCATGCTTAAGAAAAGTTAGATGCATCATTATGAAATTTAAAATATGATTTTACTTATGCATATGTGTCATATCTAGAGCTATTTAAGAATTTGCATCTCGAACTAGATCCAAAGTGTAACATCCCAGTTTTTACCCCATTTGCATTAAAAATGTATATGATGTAAATATTGTATTTAATCGTGGTGTGGAGCTAAAGGAAAAATCCCCACCATCGATTTATAGTTTTATGTTTCGGCGATTAAAAAATTGATGCCGATGGTATTTCGTGTTAGCCAAGCACATTATAATTTTGGGCGTCATTTAAATATGTCATTTAATTAAAATACCCACAACCAGCTATGTCAATGCAACATTAAAGAGATGGGGGCATGATTTCCTAAGGGGGGGAGGGGGGGGGATATTCAAACCTTGAGCCAATGGGGAAAAGCCAAATGTCAAAGGGAGAACCCATCAAAATGTCAGCTACCCATTTCTTGTCTTTTTCCCCAATCATTTATTTCTGCCATAAATTGGTTGAGGGAAGAGTATGGGAAAAATTCGAATTGGGCAAAGCACCCATTTTGGAAAAACGTGTTTTGAATTCATGGGCAAGTAAAAACACAAAAACGTATTCCCATTCTACCATGCATCCATGTTTTTGCCTTCCTCAAGTTTTTGGAGCTCATGGACATTCTCCATTCACATTTTTGAAGTGTTCTTCATTTTCCCCAAGGCTGGGAAGTGGTTTGGTTAATGTACAGTGGTTGGGATCTCTCCCGGGCATTTTTATGTTGTTTCCACAATCCCACTGTTGGGAATTTCGTGTTTTCAGTGTTACAAAGCCAATGGGGGTCAGATCCACGAATTTAGAGACTGAGGGAGCCGTTTTTTCCCACATGAAGCCATAGAACATTTCTAAAACGAATTGCTAATGCTGGGTCATTTTCCCCAAATGCCATTTCCCCTTTCCCCCCCCCATGAACTTGTATTTTGTTGTGTATGCATATTTTGTTTTGGTCTTAACTGGTTTGGAGTGGAATTGGGTCTGAACTAGCATGATAAACCTGGTGATCTTCTTCTTTGCACACCCTAAATGGCACTGGAATTGAAGGTGTATCCTGAGGGACTGTGTAGCAGAGAAGGGGATGCTTCCTTGTCTTGGGTGTGTAGATGTTTTAGGATCCAAGCCCGATCTGGTGCATGTGTCCATAGATTTGTGGTTGAGCTCACTATCTAAGCAGTTTAATCTTCCCACCTCCTTGGCATCCTGATAAACCCAATTGTAGTTTGGCTTGGCTGAATTTTGATATATCTTTGGCTATGTGTGAGCCTTTTAGTGTTCCCTTATTCCTTATGGGAATCATGCCCAGCTCGAGGGTGGCAGTGGTGCTGAGAGATTGATGAGCACACTGGCCTATGGTTGTGTGGAATGTTGCAGCAACATAGTTGGTTGCGGGACAAGCTTCTTCTCAAGATAAGTGTTTCTTGTGTTTAAATATCTGCTGGAAGAGTAAGAAAGTTGGAAAGAAGAACGTAATGTAGGAAAATGTATATTTTATAAATGTAGGAGATGAATTACATAATAGGTTCCCAGGTAATTTATACCATAATTGGGGAAGAGAGGTTACTTTTCAAGTCACCTCTTAGTTTATTTACATCAATTAACCTAGCTTAATAATTAAATTTGGCTTTCATTACATTTCCTTTCCCTTAAGGAAGGTTTGTCCTAAAATCTTAATTGACGACAATGACTACGTGAACTATCGCAACATCTTTGATGTGGACATCTTTATGGGTTGTTAGTGGCAGTTTTTATCCCTGGTTCTATTTTGATTATGTGTTCAGTTTTTCTGATTTTTGGGAGCGCCTTAGGTAACTCTTGAAACACCTTGCGATGTTTTCGAATTAACTCTTGTGTCTCTGGTTGTTTGTTCATATCTCCTTCACTTGTTAGAATCTCCATTTCTCGACATTGAAGTATGTACTTTGGTGCATCTTTCCAACGTAGTTTTTCCATCTAATGTGTTGTAACCAGTTGTGTTGGACCCATATAATTTGTGTGTTTTCCCGAACGCATGGAATTCAATAAAATGTTCTTGGTGATTTACAGAGTATGTACCCAAGGTTTGTGACCATTATATTCCTAATACTACATCGATTCCTCCCAGTGGTACCACAAAGAAATCTAATTCTAAGTTATATTCTTGCATTTGTAACTTAACCTTGTGACATCTTCCCACATTGCCAATATTCTTGCCATCTGCTATCATAACCTTCATGTTAGGTATTGGACGAATAAATAGGTTAAATACTTTAGCAAGGTTGGCATTAACGAAGTTATGGGTGCTTCCAGAGTCGATTAGAAATGTGACGTTATTATTTTTTATATGACCTTTAATCTTCAATTTTTGCGGTTGGGAGATTCCAGTAATAGCGGCTAATGATATTTGTGGGGAGTCGTCCTCGATTCCTGGGTGGTAGTCTTCTTGGATATTTACATCGTTCTCAATTGGTTCATTGACTTATAGCTCTGCTTCACAAGCATATAATTTCTTTTGTAAGCATATGTGCTTAGGATCCCATTTGTCTCCACAGAACTTACATTTTCCTTATTTTATTCTCTGAGCCTCTAAACTGGGCTTTGTTCCTTCCCTAAGTTGAGGCGGTGTATACCTTGGATTTCCTGTGTATCCTGAATGGAGGGGGTTCTTTTTGGAGTCGTCTTGGTCGACATTTGTATGAATGGATTTGCTTTCAATAATCCTGGCTTTACGTCATGCTTACTCCATGGTAGATATGTTGTGTAACTCTAGTTCATCACGGATGTGTTGTTTTAGACCATGTATGTAGGTCTGTATTCATTGGTCATTGGTTAACTCTGGGACTCGAGTTGACAATGCTTCCCATTCACAGGTGTACTCATCACCACTGTTTTTTTGTTGTAACCTTGTGATTTTGGAAAAGAAGTCTTTTTCTTCAACACCTTGGAATATTTTGATGAGGTCGTTCCTGAAGCTAACCCAGTTGTAAGAACATATTTTTGCAGTATTCTTCCACCATAAGTACCAGTTGTAAGCACTGCCTTCTAGATGCATGGAGGCGTATTTAATTTTCTCATCGTCATAATGGATGTTGTGGATGTCTAGGTATTCCTCGGCTTTGTTAATCCATGCTATGCATTGTCGTTCGTCCTCGTCGTATTTGGGTAACTCGACTTTCACCCGTATTTGGCATCCTTGTGTATACATGTTAGAGGAAGACATGTTGAATAGAGGATCTGGCTACTCCGGAGTTCTTGGAGAGTTTGGTTGCAGGTCATTCGAGATTTGTAATATGTCCAAGATGGTGGTTAAAACTGCTTGATTTTTCTTTTGGTCTTCTTGTAGAGTGAGGAAGCTATTCTCTATTCGTGACGTAAAATGTGTCCACTTTTATTTCAAATCGTCATTGGTTTGTTTGATTTTTACGTTGAGTTCCTCGTAATTCTTGTTAATTTTCTCATTGATTTGATCGAACCGAGCATCCATTGATCTGGTGATTGCTGGAATCTTCCCAGTGTTGAACGTGGACCTATTTTTATTTGCTGTATAATTCCATCTCCCCGCTATGATTTATTTCCCAATAAAAATTAGATAATTTGTACTCTATTTTTTTTTTATTGGATAAGAACAAGGCGAAATATATATTTTATTTATTAGGGAACAAAAGATTTGTGTATATATAAAAATTACTATATATATTATTCTTATTATTATTATTATTGAATANAGCGCGCGGATGGAGGTGTGCGGGCAGAAAGGAATGGAGAATGGAGAAACGGAAGGGATGGCAATGTGGATGGAAGGAAGGGAGAAGGGGATTGGCACAGCAGCGAGGGGGAATGGCAACGTGAAAAGAGGAATGGCAGCGTGGAGGGATGGAGGCGTTAGTAGGATGGAGCAACAACATGGAGGGGATGGAAGCGCAGAAGGGATGGCAGCTTTAGCAGGATGGTGGCAGCGTTAATGGAAGGAAGGGTGAAGGGAGAGTGGATCAAGCGATGAATGGAGCAGGCGGAGGGTGGTGGGCGACTGGAGTAGGGAGCAGTAAGGGGCGGGTAACGGAGAAGTACCACGGAGGATGGGGGATGGAAGTTGGCACATGTGCACGAAATCTAGAGGATGGAGCTGGAGGATGTAGACTGGCGGAAAGTAAAGAGGAGGTGGGTGCAGTGAAGGTGGAAGTTGGGAGTGGTGGTGGGATGGTGCCGAGAGCGGAGAGGATCTGATACCAATGGAAGAGTAAGGAAGTTGGAAAGAAGAACATAATGTAGGAAAATGTATATTTTATAAATGTAGGAGATGAATTACATAATAGGTGCCCCGGTAATTTATACCGTAATTGGGGAAGAGAGGTGACTTTTCAAGTCACCTCTTAGTTTATTTACATTAATTAACCTAGCTTAATAATTAAATTTGGCTTTCATTACATCTGCAAGTGTAATTGTTTTAATGAATTATATGAACATGTTGAATGCTTTGAATGAATGAATTTTTCTTCCATTGTAGATTGCATTATGCATCTGTATATGTTTATGTTCAATGCATTTTTATTATGTCAATGTTCATGGGGCCTAGTCTACCCGTCTAAATGATAGAAGTAGTGCCTTAGGTCACATCCTCTCGGTGGGAGGGTACGTGACAGTGTGGTATCAGTGCTCATGTTCAATCTTTGGGCCTCAATGGGCCATGAAGAGAAGTTGACAGAGGTTGGATTACACTTTGGTCAGCAGAGGAAAGCAACATATGGGAGAAATTTTCAAAAATAAATCTCTAAATGTTGGGAAAATTGCATGTCAGCTCAGTTAGTCGAGGTGAGACGACACATGTCGGCTGAGTTACCTGAATGGAGCCGATGGGGCTTGCGACGACTGTGTCAGCGAGAAATTCTAAATGGAGCCGACGAAGAAAGGAAGAAAGAAAAGTTTTCGAATTTTTTTAAGTATTGAGAATCGGCAAAAATCAGTGAAGTTTGCTGATACGTCAGCTGGGTTCAGTAATTTTTGTCGATACACATCAAAAAACTTGTTGAGTCTCAGCCGATACATTACCTGAGTTTCGCCGACGGCAGAGAGAAGACAGAAAAATTTTCGAAAATTTTCTAAGTATGGAAATTTTCCTGTCGGCTCAGTTAGTCGAAGTCGAGCCTACACATGTCGGCTAAGTTTGTCAAAGTTGAGCCAATGCATGTCGACGTGAAACGGAGATTTGAGTCAATACATGTCGGGTAGAAGTTGATTTTTTCACCAAAGAGAAAAGAAGTTGAGTTGGAATTTTTTCGAAACGATGGAAGGTTTGGCAAGTTTTCCTATCGGATGAAAATGGAAAATTTTATCGATACTTGTCAGACAAATTTGGCAAATTTTACCGACACGTCGAAAGGAAACCTGATCGGAGGAAAACTGAAAAATTCGTCAAAACAGAGATTTTTTATTCAATGGGATCTGCAGGTGCCATAAAAGTGGAAAAAAATGATAGTGAGGTTATGCACTAGATTGCGAGAAAATGAAAGATTTACAAAAAAAAATGAGGGCGTTTCCCTCGACGCGCACCACAATGGGGAAATCCCCCTTGACCCCCATCATCCCCCTAAGACAGTTGTAATTTGTGAAAAGAAAAGTATGTGTATGATTTTTCCAAATGCAGGTAAGTGATGTATAAATTCTTGTGAATTTAATGCAGCTAACAATTGTGTTTATTAACATATTTTGCAGAATCATAGTCACCTTCAAAGGCAGCATTCCAGATAGTGCAGTTCGGTAAAGTTGGTTTGGTTGAGCCATGAGAATCTATGACATGTATGATGATGCACAGAACCCTAATGAGTATGAGGAAGATGTAATGGGAGAAAACATCAGAGTTGGGAATGCTGAGACAGAGTCTAATGGGAGAATATTTCAAGATACTCCCCCAGATTTTGTAGACACCATGAGAATCCTAAGGGTGGAGATGCAAAGTTACAGGGAAGATAATGAAAGATTGGTTAAGGCTCGGGAGGAGAAAAATCAACTGAATGCATCCATGCTGCAAAGTTTGATATACATCCAGAGGCGGATGAACTCTGGGGACCAGACAGTAAGACCTGAAGGAAGTAAAATCACTACTAGAACAAGAAAGAGATCTCCTAGTGGGTCATCTGACTCTGAAGGATCCACTGATGATTCAAGTTCTTCTTCTCACACGAATAAGAAAAAGAGGTGCTACCAGAACTGTTCACATATTGAATTTAAGAAGACAATATCACCTACCTTTAATGGTGAGGTAAAGAACGATCAAGAAGCTGAAGCTTGGCTTCTTGGGATGATAAAATGTTTCCAAGTCCAATACTACTCTGGAAATATGAAGGCTAGGGTAGCCATCTTCAACTTGACTATAAGAGAATCCATATGGTGGGAGAAATTCAGGCAAGTAAAGAAGATTAATGAAAGGAAGATTGTGTGGAAGCATTTCCAGAGGTATTTCGAGCAGAACTACCTCTCTTACAGGTACTATGATGACAAGATTAAAGAATTCCATGAGCTGAGATTGGGATAGCAGACCATGGAAGAGTATGCAAACATTTTATTGGAGTTGTTGAGGTATGTTAGGTACATCAAAGATGAAAAAGTGAAAATCCAACGCTTCCTGAGTGGATTTCCTCAGTCTTACAAAGACAGAATTGAGTTTTATGAATCTAGAACTCTGGAAGAAGCAATAAGGAAAGGTAAGTATTGCTATGAACAAAGCAAAGGAAAACCTGATTATCATAAGACATGGAAGGACAACAAGAATGAGAAGTCTGACCAAAGGAAGAAAGGTTTCAAATGTTCCAACTTCAGGAATCAGTAGAAGCAACCATCCCAAGTTGAGAAGCAACCAGCCAGAGTCCTGGGATAAAATCCCATATATCCACAACAAAACAGAGAACCACTCCAATGTTGGAAATGCGGAGGACCCCACATGCACAGGAATTGTCCACTTAAGGATGGGAATGCAAGTCCAGCTTACAACATTCAAGAAGCATAAACAGTGGGTCAAGTAGCAAGTTTTGTCCCTAGGATTTATGCAGCACTGGAGGACTGCCAGGAAAATCACCAGTCAACGGTGGTAGAAGTAGTAGGTAAGATTGTTGAGCAATATGTTTATGTTTTAATTGACCATGGATCTACTCACAGTTATATTACTCCTAGAGTAGTTGAGATTTGTGCTTTTAAGAAGTTAAAGCATAGAAAATCATGGTTAGTTCAGCTAGGTACTAGAACTAAGAGAAAGGTTAGTGAAGTGGTAGAGAAATGTCCATTGGTTATGAATAGATTGGTCACTTATGTAGATATGAATGTTGCATCACTTGGTTCTTATGGAATTCTGATTGGAATGGATTGGTTAGAATCTCACAGGGTAAAGCTTGACTATTATAGTAAGATTTTTGAATGCATGGATGAAGAAGGGAACAAAAGGGTTGTGAAGGGCATTCCAAAGGTGATTTATGTTGGGCATATTTCAGCAATGCAACTGAAGACGTGTTGTAGGAAAGGTTGCAGAGTGTATGGAACTCATGTTTTGGAGCCAGCAGAGAATGAAACTCCTAGGTTGGAGGTCTATCCTGTATTGCAAGAATTCAGGGATGTATTTTCTAATGATATTCTAGGGCTTCCTCCAAAGAGGGACACTGATTTCACAATTTAATGTGTTCCAGGAGTAGCACCGGTGCCCAAGAAACCCTACAAAATGAGTACACCAAAAATTCTAGTGCTGAAGATGCAACTGCAAGAGTTGTTGGAGAAGAAGTATATCAAGCCGAGTGTGTCTCCTTGGGGAGCACCAATTATGTTTGTGAAGAAGAAAGATGGTACACTCAGGTTGTGCATTGATTACAAACAGCTAAACAAAGTCATTGTGAAGAACAAATATCCTTTGCCTAGGATTGATGACCTCTTTGATCAAATGAGA
Source organism: Pseudotsuga menziesii (assembly GCA_001517045.1). Taxonomy (NCBI): domain Eukaryota; kingdom Viridiplantae; phylum Streptophyta; class Pinopsida; order Pinales; family Pinaceae; genus Pseudotsuga; species Pseudotsuga menziesii. Next base: position 111,379 of record LPNX010948580.1, read on the forward strand.
GGAGCAAAGGTATTTTCCAAGATTGACTTGAGGTCTGGTTACCATCAGGTAAGAATCAAGGATGAATAAATTCATAAGACAACCTTCAGAACAAGGTATGGCCATTATGAATTTGTGGTGGTACCATTTGGTCTCACAAATGCACCAGCTACATTTATGTGCCTTATGAATAGTGTCTACAGCAGGTATTTGGACAAGTTTGTTCTTGTTTTCCTTGATGACATCCTTATTTATTCTGGGAATGAGGAAGAGAATGAAAAACATCTGAGATTGACATTGCAATTTCTTAGGGATCATAAGTTGTATGCAAATCTGAGCAAGTGTGACTTATATAAAGATAGGATTCATTATTTGGGTCACATTATCTTAGATGAGGGAATATCTGTAGACCCTGAGAAGATTGAGGCCATTATGAATTGGCCTACTCCAAGAAATGTGACAAATGTAAGATATTTTATGGGACTTGCAGGATACTACAGGAGGTTCATTGAAGGATTCTCCAAGGTTGCACATCCAGTCACTTTTTTGCAAAAGAAGGGAATAAAGTTTGAATGGACACTGAGGTGTGAAGAAAGCTTCCAACAATTGAAGAATATTCTCACAAGTGCACCAGTCTTGAAGATTGCAGACCCAGGAAAATATTTTGTGGTGTGTACTGATGCATGCGGTCAAGGGCTTAGAGGAGTCATTATGCAAGACAACCACATGATATGTTATGAGTCAAGAAAGTTGAAAGAGCATGAGAAGAACTATGCTACTCATTATCTAGAAATTGCATCCATAGTACATGCTCTCAAGATGTGGAGGCATTACTTGATGGGCAGAATATTTGAGCTAAGGATAGACCATTGTGGTCTAAAGTATTTGTTTGATTAGCCTACTCTAAATGCTAGGCAAGCGAGATGGCTAGAGTTTTTATGTGAGTTTGATTTTGAAATCAAACACATAAAAGGAAAAGAGAATAAAGTAGTTGATGCACTCAATAGGAAGGTGCAGGAAGGTGCAGGAAATGCATGTGGCATCTCTTAGTATTTTCCAATCAAATTTGAGACAGCAGATTGTTAGTCATACTGCTGAAGATGAAATGTATGTGCAGGTAAAAGACAAGTTGCAGCAGCAAAGCCTTGAAAAGAAGTATGAGGGATATGAATTGGAAGAAGATGGACTTATTACCTATAAGAACATAATTTCTATTCCAAATGTAGCATATTTAAGGAGAGTTATTGTGGATGAGATCCATCAATCTCCATATTCTGGCCATCCCGGATATCAGAAGACAATTGCTACAACCATAGAGCAGTATTTTTGGCCAGGAATGAAAAAGGACATGGCTGAATATATTTCAAGGTGCATGAAATGTCAGCAGGAGAAGTTTGAGCATCAACACCCAATAGGTTTGTTGCATCCTTTTCCAGTTCCAGAATGGAAATGGGAAGTTATTTCCATGGATTTTATTACAGGATTTCCAATGACTTGGAGACAACATGATTCNAAACACATTTCATACCGGTTAAGTCCACACATAAGACTGATGACATTGCAAAAATATTCATGAAGGACATTTTCAAATTGCATGGATTGCCTAAGGTAATAGTCTCTGACAGAGACGTCAAGTTCACTTCCAATTTTTGGAAGGGGTTGTTTGCGGATTTGGGTACAAAGCTGAACTTTAGCACTGCGTACCATCCTCATACTAATGGGAAGACAAAGAGAGTGAATCAGGTGTTTGAATCCATGCTTCGCATGTATGTGATGGACAAACCAACTAAGTGGGAAGATTATTTACACTTGGTAGAATTTGCATATAACAATGGACAACAAGCATCCTTGGGGATGAGTCAATATGAAGCTTTGTATGGCCGGAGGTGTAGGACACTAGTGACTTGGGATAATCCAGTGAACAGGATTGTGCTTGGGCTATAATTTCTCAATGAGATGGAGCAAGAGGTTGCAAAGATTGGGCAAAACTTGAAAGTAGCCCACGACAGACAGAAAATATATGCAGATAAGCATAGAGTGAACAGAGATTTCAATGTTGGGGATCATGTTTACCTCAGAGTGAGGGAAATGAAGAGTTCCTTGAAGCTTGTAAGTTGTGCCAAGCTATCACCTAGATATTGTGGGCCATTTAAAGAGCTCGAAAGAATTGGACCAGTTGCATATAGTCTTGCATTTCCTTCTAGCACTAGAGCTCATAATGTTTTTCATGTTTCTTTGCTTAACAAATATGTACATGATCCTAACCATGTGATAAATTGGAATGTGATTTAGGTGGAACCCAAGGGAGAGTTCCAAATCGAGCCAATGTGCATCCTCGACAGGAAGGTCACAATGCTCTAGAATCGATCCATAGGACAGGTAAAGGTGCAATGGGAGCACTACGGTCCCGAAGAGGATACGTGGGAGCTGGAGGATGCCATGCGATTGGCACATTCATTTTTTTTAACTCTACGAAGCACTGAGGGCGGTACCAGTGTAGCATTTTTGTTCAATTTTGTACAGCACTGAGGACACTTCTCTTGAAGGGGGGGAGGGATGTAACATCCCCGTTTTGACCCCGTTTTCATTAAAAATGTATATGATGTAAATATTGTATTTAATCGTGGTGTGGAGCTAAAGGCAAAATCTCCACCATCGATTTAGCATTTTATGTTTCATCGATTAAAAATTGATGTCGAATGTATTTCATGCTAGCCATGCACATTATAATTTTGAACATCATGTAAATATGCCATTTAATTAAAATACCCACAACCAGCTATGTCAATGCAACATTAAAGAGATGGGGCATGATTTCCTAAGGATAAGGGGGGGGTATTCAAACCTTGAGCCAATGGGGAAAATCCATCCAAATTTCAAAGGAAGAACCCATCAAAACTATCAACTACCCATTTCTTGTCTTTTTCCCCAATCATCTATTTCTACCAGAGATTGGTTGAGGTAGTTATTGCATGGGAATGGGAAGAGTATGGGAAAATTTTGAATTGGGAAGAGCGCCCATTTTGGAAAAACGTGTTTTGACTTCATGGGCAAGTAAAAACCCAAAAACATATTCCCATTCTACCATGCATCCACGTTTTTGTCTTCCTCACGTTTTTGGAGCTCCTGGGCATTCTCTATTCACGTTTTTGCATTGTTCTTCATTTTTCCTAAGGCTGGTAAGTGGTTTGGTTAATGTACAGTGGTTGGGATCTCTCCTAGGCGTTTTTTATGTTGTTTCCACATTCCCACGGTTGGGAATTTCATGTTTTCAGTGTTACACATCCAATGGGAGGAAGATCCACGAATCTAGGGACTGAGGGAGCCGTTTTTTCCCACGTGAAGCCATAGAACGTTTCTGAAATGAATTTCTCATGCTGGATCATTTTTCCCCAATTTCCATTTCCATTTTTTCCCCTATGGTGTTTTTCATCAATCCCATAAGCTGTATTTTGTTGTGTATGCATATTTTGTTTTGGTCTAAACTAGTTTGGAGTGGATTTGGGTCTGAACTAGCTTGATAAACCTAGTGTAGGAAGGAACCTCACAGACAGATCTAGAGGGGTTGGTTTTCTTCTTTGCACACCCTAAATAGCACTGGAATGGAAGGCATAGCCTAAGGGACTGTGTAGCAGAGAAGGGGATGCTTCCTTGTGTTGGGTGTGTAGATGTTTTAGGAGCCAAGCCCGATCTGGTGCAGGTGTCCATAGCGTTGTGGTTGAACTCACTAGCTTAGCAGTTCAATATTCCCACCTCCTTGGCATCCCGATAAACCCAATTGTAGTTTGGATTAGCTGAATTTTGATAAATCTTTTGTGTGAGTCTGCTAGTGTTCCCTTATTCCTTGTGGGAATCATGCCCAACTCAAGGGTGGCAGTGGTGCTGAGATATTGATGAGCACATTGGCCTATGGTTGGGTGGAACGTTGCAGCAACATAGCTAGTTGTGGGACAAGCTTCTTCTCAAGATAAGTGTTTCTTGTGTTTAAATATCTGCAAGTGCAATTGTTTTAATGAATTATATGAACATGTTGAATGCTTTGAATGAATGAATTTTTCTTTTGTTGTAGATTGCATTATGCATCTGTATATGTTTATGTTCAATGCATTTTTATTATGTCAATGTTCATGGGGCCTAGCATCCCCGTCTAAATGATATTAGCAACCCCTTAGGTCGTGTCCTCTCGGGCAGGAGAGGACGTGACACAAAGTAGTTTCTCAAAGTGCTTTTTCAAGTAAAATTTCACAATTTTTAAGCATTTTTAGTAGCGTAAAATTATGTACTTTGATTTGACTAATTCATGAGATTCTAACATTTTTTCTCACTGGTTTTTAGCAGGTTTTAAGAAAAGGAGAAGGAAATCTTTCTTAAAAAACAAATTTTGGGTCACTCGAGACACCAAAATATCCTTCTTTCATCCCCTTTCTTCATTCCTCTTCTCTTCCAGTAAGCTTGTAATCCTTTCGATCCATTTTCATGGATAAAAGTGCATTTTATTTCAGCATTTTATCACTTTGTAAAGTTTAATAATAAAGCAAGCAAGTGGGCTACACAACGCCCACACTCCATCTCCCCTAGGGGGATTCACAGTGTCCTTTTATGGTTTGATTTTTCTAAACAACATATGCACACAATCTGTCTTCTAGAAAGGTTGTATAGATTAATTAATCTTTATTTTTTAGCATAAAGTAAATAATTTCAACCCTAACGCATTGCCACGAAGTATGCTCTCACCACCAATTAAAGGGCTTGTTAATTTTTGATGGATGACTAGAAAGTGACACATAGTCAGTGGTTCTATATTATTTTCTTTGCTTTATTCGAATTAACAATATCAATTTTTCTTTTACAAAATTGGAATAAACATTTTGTTGCAAATTTCAGGATTTTCCTAGTCATTGGGGAATCAAAAGTGATTTGCGGAATTCCTTAATTTTCACACATTAATTTAACAAGTCATTATAAAATTAACTCCCAATACATTATGAAAATCCAGTGTATCGATATTTGACATTGTGGGAACCTTCTTCAAAATAAGTGGGAACCACTGAATAATGACCTCAGGATACAGTCAGGCTACACCCTTGTTGGTGTAGTGTTGGACACTTCCTAGAGACTTCGATTCATCCCACATTTCTAAGTGAGGAACCACCTTTGTCATAATCCAGACATATTCTTAGTACTTCACAAGTATATCGAGAATCCCCTTTCCCATATCTCAACTCATCATTTCATAACTAAAATTGACCAAGAACACATTGTAAAACATTTCATCTTTTCAGCAGCATCACTTCATTTTACTTCAATTCCATTGGCACTGATCTATATTTGCAATAATATTTTACTTTTACTTATTATCAATTTATCAATTCTTGGTAAATCATTATGTGTTAATATTATCATTTACATGCTAATGAAATATTTAATATCTTTTCAATAATTTTGTCTTAGTGATTTTCTTTAAAAAACTCCTAAAACACTTACTTAAATCCATCAAAACACGAGAGCCTTAGTAACTCTTTCTTAAGTACCACCCCCCTTGGATTCATTGGGAGTTTCTCCTAAACAGAGGGGTCAAGGTCGAGTGACAGTACTTGACTCGAGACTTTCCCCCAAGGACACACCCAACAACTTGAAGATTTATGGTGCACTTAACCCCCAAGTGTGTGTAAGGCGACAACAGACCCTATAATCAAAGGAGGATTTTTCAGAGAAAATTGTAGAATATGGTATTTTGCTCGATTCATCCTTAATTATGGGAGGATATTTTAATCTTACTCTATCCTTAGCTAAAATTTGGGGCTCAAACAAAATGATGAACCCCTTCATCGATTATTGTCATTCTCTCTTCGTGGATTCAAATATATTTTATGTTACTCCAAATGTTCTATCTCCAACATGGTCCAATGGACAAGTGGGGAATCCAGGTATAGCCAAGAGGCTAGATAGGTTTTTCATGGCCAATGAGTTAATATTTGTGATGGGTAGATTTAGATTGTGGGCCTTATATACTGGGGTATCTGATCATAAAATGGTTGTTTTGCAATTGGGATTTGGGGAAAAAACACTCTTTTTCCTTTTAAGTTCAATCGTACTTGGATTAAGGAATAAACCTTTTGTGATTTGGTTCAGAAAAATTGGTCAACTTATGATCAGTTGAATAACATGTCTCCTATGCTCAAGTTAGTCAAGAGGATGAAGCTTTTAAAAAAGGATGTGGCTAAATGGGACAGAGATAAAAAGAAGGAAAATAGATTTGAGTTACTTCACATAGAAAAGGAGTTGGAAACAGTTACAAGAAGGCTAGATGATTTATTATTTTCCTCAAATCACAATTCTAAGACAAGAGGAAGACACTTGGAGACTTAAGAGAAAAGAGACTTGCCTTTTGCAGGGGGATATTAATACCCAATTTTTTCACAATTTTGCCACACATAGAATATTAGTCAACTCCAGTTGGGAGATGAAATCTGAAAATGGTTATTTTGTTTATGACCAGGACTCCATAGAAAAAGAACTAGTTAATTTCGTTAAATACATATCTCAGCAAAGAAGCTCTTTTAATATACTGGATCAGATGAAGGTGTTGAAACATTACCCTAGGTTCTTTTCAAAAGAACAAGGGCCTGTGGTTGGATCCAAAGTTAGTTTGGACGAGGTAAAATCGGTATTAAAGAGCTTTGCGAAGGAAAAAATATAGGGTCCTGATGGCTGGATTGTGGACTTTTTTCTCCATTTTTTTTATCTAGTTGGAAATGATATGGTAGAATTTGTGGAAGAATCAAGACAAACCTTGGATATGTTTCGGGTAATATGAATTCTACTTTCATTGTTTTGATCCCTAAGTAAGATAAACCTAAATATTTTAACCATTACAAGCTTATATCCTTGTGCAATCTGGTTTATAAAATTATCACAAAGGTTATAGCGAATAGAATCAAGCCCATTCTTGAAGAGAATATTTTTTTGGCTTCTTATCAAAGAGGCATATCCTTGATGCAGTGGGAGTTGCTCAAGAATGTCTCCATACTATCAAATACAAGAAGATGTAAGAATGTATCCTTAAAATGTATTTGACCAAAGATTATGATCGAGTGGAATGGTCTTTTGACCAAAGATTATGATCGAGTGGAATGGTATTTTCTAAAATTTGTGTCGATATAGATTGGGAATCCTTTAGAGGACACAAATTGGATTATGGCCTATATTAAGTTTGCAAACTTTGCGATCATTATGAATGGCTCTCCCACCAGTTTATTCAAATCAAGAAGAGGCCTCAGGAAGGGTTGTTTTTTGTCCCCTCTTATGTTTCTCCTTATTATTGAATTCCTCAGCAAACTCATCATCGCAGCTAGAAAGGACAAGAAATTCCAAGGTTTTAACATCTCCAAAGTTCTTTCAATTACACATCTTTTATATGTAGATGATGTTCTTATTTTTGGGAAAGGCTTAGTTGTTCAATGGACATTTTTCAAAGATTTAAATTTGTCCTTATGTTCAGCCTCGGGGATGGACATTAGTCCCCCATAAGTCTAGTTTCTTCATTTTCTTTGACTCGGGAATAAGAGAGAAAATTAAAATACTCCTCCCTTAAAAAATGGAAAATTTGGACCCTGGATTCAAATGTCTTGTTTTTTTCTTGAATCCAAATGCTTACAGAAAGGAGAACTGGAATTGGCTCATTTGGAATGTATAAACAAGGATTAATAATTGGACCTTCAGATTTTTGTCTTTAGGAGGAGGGCTTATTCTGGCAAAGGCTATGCTTGAGAGTATACTGGTTTATTGGATGTCGCATTCTATGGCTCCATATTCAATTATGGCGGCAATTAGGAAGAGAATTTTCCAGTTCTTATGGGACGGAAAATTTGAAAAATAAAAAGATTCATCTTACTTCTTGGGAAAGTCTGTCCCTTCCGAAAAACATGGGTGGATGGTGTTTAATACACCTGTACTGGTTTAATATGGAAATGAGTTTGAAAAGTTTATGGAGATGTATTAATTGTGATGGTTTATGGAGTATGGTCATTAAAGCTAAACATATAAAAAGTTGGATGATTACCCAATGGATTCGCAGATTAACAAATTAGTTTCCAATTCCTTGATTATATGGAGGAACCAGGTTAAAGTTTCCCTATTTTAAGAAAACAAATATCATGGAGGATCGTTTGTGGATCTTAGATGTTGTTGGGCATTGATCCTCTTATTGGGGATGAGGGTAATTACTTACTTTTGATTTCTTTTATCTCTGCTTTGAATGATAAAAATGCGCAGTACTTATCCTAGGCTAGGTGATCTTATAGTTATGAAGAGAATTCTCCTTACTGGATCACTTCCATAGATTTAGAGTTGAGTGGTATATAGGATAAAGAGTGGGATGACTATGTTTTGAGAATGATTAAAGTTGGTATTGTGCTGAAAAATGAAGAAGATAGGATTCCCTGGGAAAGAAATTCCTCTACTGACCAGTTACATCTAAGTTGGCTTATGAAGTTATTTCATTAGAGGTTGGGCCTTTTTCAATCAAATGGTGGACCACTAAATTATGGAAATGGAAAATCCCTTTGAAAACCAAAATATTTCTTTGTATTAGCCTTGAATAAATATTCTTACATGGGATAATTTAATTAAAAGAAGTTCAAAAATATTTCTTTGTATTAGTCTTGAATAAATATTCTTACATGGGATAATTTAATTAAAAGAAGTTTTAGGGGCCCTAGGATGTGTCTTTTGTGCAGAAGTAAACTGGAATCAATTTCCCATTTTTTTTGCGAAATGCAGGCTTGTTAAGGATGTCTTGAAAGGTTTACGAAGGATATTGAATTGCAATTCACTTGGGATTCCTATGACCTATAGGAGTGTATTTATAAATGGTTTCAGGAAAAAATAAATCTAAATATTTTCCTTTATTCCTGGTTTAGGAGATTTGGAGGCCCAAAATGTTTGCATTTTCAAAAATATTATGCCCTCAATTTGCTCGGTTTCAATTAGAGTTACTTTAAGTTATTTGGATTATTATTTGTATATTAAGTTACCAATACTAGGATACTCCAAACCTGGTTTGGAGGTGAATTCCCTTATGATTTCTTTGATGGTGCAGAGAAAAAAAGTATTCGTGATCCAGGTATGAATTTAAGTTTCAAAATGGGGCACATTATTTAGATGTGGTTAAAAGGAGGGACAGGTATAAATACTAAAGTTGACCTTCTAGATATTTAGAGTTTGTTGTGGATCGATAAGAGGAGAGTAATTGTCAGGTTGAGGGTCATGGGATGTTCTAATTCTATTATTGATTGGGCAAAGGTAGTTTCAGGATTGAACATTCTTGCAATTTGAACAATGGACTAACAGAACTTGAGATCTAATTCTCAATTTCTTGGACATCTCTTTCAAACATATTCACAGGAAATTAATAGCATGCTGATGATCTTACAAATTTATTTGTAGGGGAAATGGATGACCTAATCCATTATGAAGAATATATGGATGAATCTTTGATTGATGGAGGTTCCATTTCTATGCTCTAGTCTTTTCTAAGACTGATAGTTGGTATATTTTTTGTCTTTTTGTTAGACTAGTTGGAACAATGTACTTTTTATAGACATGGAGATGTCTTTGGACTTGTGGTCTTGTTTAAGGTTTTTGGATTTTGGTAGGTAAGAGTGTTGGGAAGAAGATGTAGTTTGTTTTATTGGTCATGGTTGGAAAAACAGTGTTATTTCAGTGTTGTTTTCTGTTTTATTTTGATGAGAATCTGATGTAACTTTTACTTTCATAATAACAAGTTACTTTTTTCTTTCTGGAATTATTTTTTAATTGTTTTTTATGATTAATTTAAAAAAACACAATTAACTTAAATATAGACTAATTTTAATTAATCATTAAATTATTTTAATTAATAATCACACCATTCATGGTGTGGTGAGTTTTACATTGTGAAATCTTACAAACCGATGCTTTTATCTAAATAATCGCATCAACATTTTTATTTTTTATAAAAGCATTGTAATAACAATGCTCAAGTAATACTAAGCACTTGTGCTTTATATCAAAAATTCACTTTGGTGTAATTTATTATATAAAGCACAACGGAGACACAGAAAACAACAAATCATTTGACATTCTCATCATCATTAAAATTACAAAACATGGTTCGATGTGTATGGTGATACAAGCACTGATGCATATCTATGAAATGTTGGCACCGAAGAATCTAACAAGGATAATAAGCACCAGTGCTATAAATCAAATCACATCACATGCACTGGGAAGTTCAATAAACGAAAAGTATCAGTGCTTTTGTATTTATAAAAGCATTGGAGCATAACATTGACTTATTTTTATCAACACGCAGGGGGCGTAACTTTAAACTTTATGCACCAATGCTTTTATGTTTGTTAAGCATCGATGTGTTTATTATATATGCTTACCAATTAAAAAAAATGCCATAGCTTTCAACTTCGTAATTTGTTATTTATAATGTACGTCCATTATAACCTCTACCAAATCCTTCGTTACAAATGGAGGAGGTTTTAGCGAAATTTTTTCTCAATTTTGTCTTACTAAAATCCTTTGCTATAAGGTTTTTTCCTTCTATGGTTTTTTATGGTTCTATTGTGGCCTCAATAATTCCTGGTGTTGGAACACACCATGTGAAAGATAAATACATTGAAAATAAGATAAGCATGGGATTTTATTCATTAACATATATATGCATATAAATACAATATGTATCACCCTTGATTTCATATTCAAAGGTGTCTCTTGGAATCACGATGACTTTACCTATTCATTGTGACTCTTGGTATCACCCTCAAGGATTAATGTTTCCAACATTCCCTGTCTTAATCCGAAGGAGTGTATATGAGTTCAAGCAAAGAGATGAAATCTAGAGAGGGACAGTTTCAAATGGTTGAAGGTGATCTATGAATAAAAAACTAATAGAAGTTGATGTCTTCTACTAAATGGGTGGTTTTGGATGACCACTAACCAGCCGAAGCTATGAAGGTGGTTTAAGGATGACCACAAACTATGGAACTTTTGTCTCTAAGGCTGAGAGGTTCCTAGAACATTCTAAAGTCTAGAAAAAGTTGTAATTCTTCTATTAAATCATGCTTAAGTGGAACACGGATATGACTCTAGCTCTGGATATAGATATAATTGTGGATAGGTGGATCTAGATTGAGGCTTTGGAAATTGGCACAAGGTTATGGTTATGGCTCTAGCTCTAGTTCATGCTCGCTTGTTCTTGCTTACTTGTTTAAGACTGTCAATCATTCCACCATGTCAGGAACATGGTGAGACGTAGAAAATATTCCAATTGTAAGATGTGTCATTACTTGTGAATGAAATTTTTGGTATGACTTATATATATTCTTGGATATTGATGACCATTTCCAAGAAGCAATCCACCCATGGTGAATATTCTCTCTTGCAGGTTTTTTCAGCATGAAGAATGAGTATGATTTCCACAATGCTTACAAGGATGGAGATCAAAACATTGATCTTCCATGTGACCAGCTTGATGACAATGCTAGTGTTTTGGAATCTAATGCAAATGTGAAGCAGGTGAAAATAAAATACCTTGAAGGAATCCAACATTCTAGAACTTGATAGGTTTGGAATAATTAGGAATGAAAAAGGTCACTTCATTGGTGTATCCAAGACCGGTTCTATGCTCGTTGTGAATGATTTATTCCTAAGGTTTGATGATGGGATTTGAAAGTGCAGGTGGAACCTGTGTATGAAAAACTTCATCTTCGTTGTATTTTGAAGTGGCGTCACTAATTTGATTATTTACTTCTGAAGTGGGGTCATTAATTTGATTATGTGTAGGATGTTGATTGTTCTAAACAATAATAGGTTAAGAATGTTGATTCTTTTGTTGTATCACATCACGTTAGAGTTGTGATTCAAGCTTAAGAAATTCAATTGTCTTGTAAATCTTGTAATCAAGTTAGAACATTAGTGAGAGTTTCCTTATTAGTTGTGGTTATGTTGTTTCTACATAGCTCATTGGAAAGTAATATGATTTAGTGATATTACTTTTTGTATCATATCATTATTGCATTACTTTAACTTTAGGAATGTTCCTTTTTAGTATTATTAAGATGCATTTCTTACACTTAGGGACATTATGATCTATTAATGTATGTATTTATATGGAGATTTTTGTTATGTTCTAACGCCTCTCTAATTTGAAATATGTGCATTAAGAAATGCAATATTGTTGTAATCCTACAGATCACATAAGGTTACCAATAATACATATAACAATATACACAGATGCAAGAGACAAGAACTGATAACAAGAACAGATTATATTATTCTCAATAGATCATACAAAGCCAAGAACTGAACTGTACTGTGTTCTTGTGTGGCTCAACAGCCTAATATACAGGTTACAAACAGTTACAATAACTACCTGTCGGTTCACCGAACCGACACGACTATTAGTTAACAGACTAACTACTGTGTTTACTCGGCCGACCGACGTAGTCGGTCCCTCGACTTAGTCGGCTGATCGACTAAGTCGGTCTTCGTTCAAGTCGACTTATGTCGACTTGCTCCTTCTACATCTCCCCCACAAACAAAACATTTCTTCGTCCCGAAGAAAGAGGGGGGTAAACACAAAATAGATTAGTATGCCCAGAATTAGATCGGCAAGAGAGAAACTGCTACTGAGGTGGGCTGTGCAACCGAATAGTTGGTCTTCTTTGTACACAGACTTCGACTATGGCTGGTGCTGTGATGGCAAGTTGATGTTGAAAATCCGTCCATGTCTGCAAGGCTTTCTGAATGTCGATAGTCAGAGTAGTGAGATTTGAGAGTACCGACATCTTCTCTGCCATTGCCATTTCTGCAATATTTTCCATGTTGGGGCCCAGCAGCTGATTGTGTTCTTCCGCCGTCTCAAGGAGTCTTTTCATCTGCGGGCAGATGTTGTCGACTTTCTCCAAGTTGGGAAGTGCGTGCTGAACCCACTGGTGTGCCTCACGTTCCAACTGCTGCAGCTTATTGCTTTCCAGCACTATTTGATCCTCGATTGTCTGCCTCAGTTCTGTCTCAGTCGACTTCCTTCTTTCCAAGGCCTGAATGCCTTGTCTGGTCTGCCTTGTCTGACTATATACCTGCCCATAATGAGTAGGCCATTCTCGGAGTACTTCTTCGGTTACAATGGATTCCTCCATGTGGTCTTGTAGAAGTTTGTGATCCTCCGAGAATGCTGTGTGTTGAGTCAGGAGCAGTCGGACAGTTTCTTCTTTTTGCCCGGCCTTAGTCTCGTGGAGGTGGATCTGGATGGTCGACACCAA
>LPNX010948581.1:0-77865 GCA_001517045.1 Pseudotsuga menziesii
TATCATTCACATGAAAGCTTCAGCTTCAAGTATAATGTAGTACTAGTAACAAAATATATTTCAAATGAGTTTTCTTCACACACTCCATCCCCCTTTTGAGTTCATCAAAAATCTTCACTTATATACTAATAAGAGTCGATTTTTTGCTATAAAAGTTGCCTGCTACATTATAGGGACTATTTAACCAAAAGGGCATCTAATTACACCTATTACTAGAAATAGAAATCGACTGGCCTGAGTCGAGGTATCTCAGAAAGTTCTTGACCATTGATAAACCTCCATCTTGTAACAAATCAGCCACATCTCCAAGCCATCGTATAACCACGTCCTGAATTTCTGGAAAAGGGCGATGATGAAACTTCCTGCATTAAATTCAATCAACGCATCATTTTAAAACGAATTTAACACAGCTAACAGAAATACTTAAAAATTATAAAGGCATGCCTGTTAAATCTCTAATTTTACAGGCATGCAAAATCGAAATAACCATTACCTGTTATGCTGTGACATAAGAGAAGAGAAAACTTATTAAGCCTCATTATGAAGAGCGACTACTCTTCTAGCTTCAGCTAGTTTAGCCTTCAACCTGATAATTTTAACATTTTGTTTTTTGATTCGTTCCAGTAGCAGCTGATTTGTATTTAATATTGATTTCTTGGATTTCTTGTGTTGATTCTTCTTCATGTTCGCCTTTTTCCACCTATCAATCCATTCTAGCAATTCTTTCCTGAAAGTTTTGTTTTCTTCTTCCAATAAGGCTGTGATGGATAGACACTGTTTAAGCTTCCCTTTAAACTCTGTGATTTTATCTTGACAAACATTACCTAATACCTGTTGCAGAGTTTCGTCTTCTTTAGTTACATGAGGAGAACGAGGAATGTCACAATGCTGATTGTGTAACGGTTCAAGATCTACAGTGTTAACGTTTATTTCTGGTTGATTGCCCTCGACCTCACCTGATTGCACATCACTTCCCTGCGCAGTAGCAGAATTCCCTACATCCATTGTGTTAGGGACAGACATCGGAATATCATCCTCAATATTTACAACTGTAGGTTCAGTAGCTGTAGATTTGGAAGTCTGTTGATCAGACCTATATCCTGGAATCGAATGAAGATTATGCATGCTCCTAGTGACTCTACGCGAAAACGATAAGTTTTCAAAATTCAACCCTTCCTTGTCACAACAAACCTGAGCCAAATGGTTCAACTTATGCATAGAATCTTTATCACATTCATCAGGTTTATCAATGTCACCTTCGGCTAATCCTTCTTTTAGTTTTTCAGGGTTGCCATCATTCTTACCAGGTTCGGGTTTATCCAATATTTCCCTAGAATCGCAAGGAACTGAAACCCTATCAGCATTTTCATTAATCTCATTATCTATGGGCATGTTTACAACCTCTGGTTCCTTAACCTCTGAGCTATTAACCTCAGGATTTATGACCTTTCGTCTTCTACGAGTTAGAGGAGATGGATTGGGCCAATACTGTGTCGGTCCCAATTGACAATCAACTAGAAACTTATCCCATGACACACCTTTAGCAGATAATTGGAATTGCAGTAAATTTTTTATCAATCCATGATGACACAGACTATTGTCAGGGTTATTGAAATTCCTAACAGATTGTGACATTTTCTTAAGACTTTTCCAAAGATAGAAGGGAAAATTAAGTTTACAACCCTTTACTGCTAACAGCAACCGTAAATGATACAAGTGCAAATGGGAATAGCGTACACGGCATGTCACGTACCTTACTAAGATTTCATAGTAAACTCTCCATTCGGGCTTTAGAAATTTCACAGGTACGCCTATCCTCAGCTTCGTTTTATCTGGTAATGGCATGAACAAAGCCAGACACTTCTTCTTGTTGACCATCGTGCCTTTAAACCAACGTTCCCCAACCCGTGGAAGTTTCGTGGCTTCAGCAATTTTATCTTCATTGATAACGAATTCGAAACCCCCAATTCGCACCCTGTCATCTTCAAAACTCATTGCGAACATCTTAGTAATTTCCACATGGTGACCATCAAAACACCTAAAGAAATTTACCCATCCCATTTTCTCAAATCTCTTGGCAGCTTCCTGGTTAGCTTCAATAAGTTCAAACCCTGAAATCTCAAAACGATTCAGAGGAGACATGGTTTCTCCAGCGCTTTATGGGATTCGTTGCGAAATGAATGGGGAAGTGAAAACAGAGGGAATAGGTATCCATACACACGACATGATGGAGAATCTTCACATGCTTCAAATCTAATCGGAGATCTAATCTCTGAACCTGCCATTTTAGCAGGATTTCATGCAGTGATAAATGTTACAACTTCACACTACACCATGATGTTTGCCAGTTTATCTACGTTTGACCATGCCTGTTAGTGATAACCAATTAACTTGGCGAACCAGCGATACGAATACTGATAGAATCATCATTGCAACCAATGATTATTGACAGTGGTTCATAATTAATAGGTACAATGGTGTAATTTGAAATGACTGTTAGCATTTAACACTGTCAACACGATATTACCATATGCATACAATTGTCGACTCCGTCAAGGGGTGAAAGCCACGTTTTAATACCAACTCATCGATCCAAATGAGTGATCGCGTATCGATTTGACAATTGGTTTATTGCATGGCCAGCTAATCCAAACAATCATCCTTATTTTATCATGTTACGTAGTGGTATGAAGAGTAATAAATTGCACTCTAATGTTATGATGCATTGATACAATAGCTAGATTAATGTCTATACTATATATGTACAAAACTAAGTTTAAACCCTTTAAACATCCTATCGACACATATATATCATCATATAGGATATTTATCATAAGTAAAAGTTTCCTATACAAACATCATTTATCCATTAACTATGATATTTACAAAGTTCATAATAGGGTATTACATATGATGTTAACTTTCAAAATTCTCTTAGTCTTAGGACTAATGATACCCTATTTAACATATAATGTGTTTTATGAAATTTCTCTTGGCACAAATCCCTTAAGTCACATAAATTCATTTTGATGATTTCAATATCTTAATGAAAATTTACGAAACTTATCTGACAGTTAAGAGCCAAGTTTTAAGATCAAGTTTCTTTCAACTCTAAACTCATTAAATCACTTTTATTTGATTGAGAGTACCTTCAGAATCAAAGATTCTGAAGGTGCTCTTTCATAATTTTTAATTGATAAATCACATAAAGAGCTGATCTCTCTTCATTTTTTCAAGAAATGAAGAGGTTGTTGCTAGCTGCCAACAGTACCTTAGCATATTTTGAATTCATTGAAATAATTGATGATAGCAACCCCTATCCAGCATTGCTAGGAATTGAATGGGCAATAGACAATTATGCAGTAATCAACCTTAAGAACAGACAGATGACTTTTGAAGGAAAAGGCTTGAGAGTCATAGTACCGTTGGACCCTTCTCAAGGAGAAAGGTATACAGAGCCAGTCAGAGATGAATATCAGGATGTTTTGGATCATATCTACAACATCACAGCTAAAGAAGAAGACTATGTTAACCCTATTGCTGAAGGTATAATGGATTGGCAGTGTGATAGTTCTTGCATAACTGATTTAGACGAAGGCCTAGAGAATTGGCAGAATCGACTTTATGAGCTACATGGACATCAATGTGCAAGAATTACCAAGTCTATTAGATGGGTTGGCTCATAGACAAAGATCTTACCTACTTTTGATGGCTTGACAGACCCAACAGATTTTATTGTATAGTTCTCAGAGCAAGTACTAGATTCACGAAAAATGGAGACTCTAGATTCAGTATTTAGAGCCACATCTGCCAGATGGTGGAATGGTCATAAAAAGTATATTCATAGTTGGAGATCTTGTGAAAAGTTTCTTCGCCTGAGATTCATGGATCAACCTCAGGAGGTACGAAGCAGATTTAATGGTCAGACTAGCCCTCAGGAACATTTGGAGCAGTATTATGAAGCATGGAAGCATGTACCTTGTGAAGAATGGGTACATAGGTTTGTACACACTCTGGAACTTGTAGAAAAGAATTGGTATGCGGAGGTAGAGCTTCGTCATGGTACTGTAAGTTGGGTTAGCATTATCGATAGTTTTGTGCTCACATTTTCTATTAATGAGGATTGCCTTGCTTTGGATGCAGCTATTAGGGTGATCCATACTAAGGTGTTTGATGATAAAGAAATAGCCGAGCACCAACTTGATTGGAAGGAACAAGAAGCTAATGCAGTAGAATGTTATAACCTTGCCATTGATGAAGATGATGACCCTTGCAACATTAATATTCCTGAGTCAGAAGGACATTGCGAAGTACATGGACCAGCAGTTGAATCACCTGAAGTAACTCATCCCTTGAAGACAAGGAAAGTAAACATTAGATCAGAAGAAATGCCTAAGTACACTACCATTGGAGATTATTGGGACGAAGAAAGGGTGAGCAAAGTGACTAAACTCCTCCATGAGTATCAGGGCTTATTTCTGACGAAGTTCTCAGAAATGAAAGGTATCCTTGGTGATATAGGAGTGATAAAAATCCCTTTGAAAGCTGATGCGAAGCCTGTGAAGCACCGCCCTTATAGGCTGAATCCTAAGTATAAAGAAAAATTCAGGCTGGAGCTAGATAAGATGCTCGCTGCAGGAATCATTGAGCCTGTCGAAGAGTCTAAATGGGTCAGCCCTATGGTGGTACAAGAAAAGAAGACCAAGGGAGAAATCAGAATCTGTGTTGATCTGAGGAAGCTGAATGATGCCTATTTACATGATCCTTTCCCTACACCCTTTACAGATGAATTTTTAGACAATGTCGGAGGTCAAGAAGTGTATTCTTTCACTGATGGATTTTTAGGTTACCATCAGATCAGAATTGCTCCAAAGGATCGACATAAAACAACCATCGCCACAGAAATGAGATCTTTTCAGTATACTGTTATGCCGTTTGGATTGAAGAATGCACCTGCTATGTTTTCCAGAGTAGTCATATCTGCATTTAAGGAATTTATTCATAAGTTCTTGGAAGTTTACTTTGATGATTGGACTATCTTTGGTTTATTGAAAGATCATATAGCCAGTTTAAGACTTATGCTGTACATGTGTAGACAGCATCAGATTTCATTGAACCTGAAGAAGTGTATCTTTTGTGCACCTTTTGGAATTCTGCTAGGTCACATTGTATGCAAGCAAGGATTGATGGTGGATCCTGCAAAGATATCCATTATTGTGAACTTACCACCTCCGAAGTCTATTAAGAAACTTCACACTACGCTTGGTCCTACTGGATATTATAGGAAATTCATTAAAGGATATGCTCAGATTATAGTCCCTATGGAAAAGAAATTGAAGAAAGATATTAAGTTTGAATGGACACCTGAATGTGAGGAAAGCTTGGACATTTTGAAAGAGAAGATGGTAACTGCCCCTATCTTAGTATTCCCTAACTGGAATAAGGATTTTCATGTTCATGTCAATGCATCCTCCATTGCTTTAGGTGTAGTAGTGGCTCAGTTAGGTGAAGGTAATATTGATCACCCTATTGCTTTTGCAAGTAGAAAATTATCCACAGCAAAAAAGAATTATACTACGACAGAACGTGAAGGTCTAGCTTTGGTTTATGCTTTGCAGAAATTTTGACATTATTTGTTAGGATCTCATTTTAAGATGTTCACTGACCATTTTGCTTTGAAGTATTTGGTTAACAAGCCTGTGTTAGGTGGAAGAATATGCAGATGGCTAATTTTGTTTCAGGAGTATGACTTCGAGATCATAGTTAAGCTAGGAAGACTTAACCTAGGGCCTGACCACTTGTCAAGGCTCAAGTCAGGAGAAGAACCCACCAGTTTGGACAAAAGTCTTCCTGATGCCCAGTTTTTTTCCATCCAGATGGTTGATGACTATTTTCAGGATATTGTTCAGTACTTGTCTACAGGTTTTGCACCCTCTGAGATGACAACACAGTAGAAGAAGCAGTTGGTGGTTAGAGTAGCTGACTTTACCTTGATAGCAGGACAACTATATAAGATGGGACCAGATGAAATACTGCTCAGATGTGTCTTGGAGCATGAAATGCCATTTATTTTGGCTGAGGCACATTCTGGAGCAGCAAGAGGTCATTATGCAGGAAAAGCTACGGCACAGAAGATTCTAACAGCTGGATTGTGGTGGCCTATGATTCATAAGGATGCAAGAGAGTATTTCCACAGCTGCGATATCTATCAGAGGACAGGAAAACCATCCAAGAGGGATGAGATGCCTATGGTTCCATAGGTAACTTTACAAGCATTTGACAAGTGGGCTATTGATTTTGTTGGACCAATCAATCCCCCTACAAAGAAATCTGGAGCAAGATACATTATTACAGCAACTGATTACCTTACTCATTGGGTCAAAGGTCAACTAGTTAAGGACTGTAGCGCTGCTACAACTGCGAAGTTCATCTTTGATAATATCTTGTCGAGGTTTGGATGTCCTAGAATTCTTATGAGTGATCAAGGATCACATTTTCTGAATAAGACTATTGAAGCATTGACCGAAGAATTTCAAGTATATCATCAGAAGAGTACTGCCTACCATCCTCAAGAAAACAGAACTGTCGAAGCCTTTAACAAGATCCTTGAGCATGCCCTGATGAAGGTTTGCAATGTTAACAGAAATGATTGGGATCTTAGAATTCCAGCAGTATTATGGGCTTATAGAACCACTTGCAAGAAGTTGACAGGCCATACACCTTTTAGGCTGGTATATGGAAAGGAAGCAGTTATTCCCATGGAGTACATTGTTCCTAGCCTCAGAATATCTACCTTCACAGAGATGGATGATCCAGCTATGTTGAATGAAAGGCTGGAAAAGATACTGGAACTAGAAGAAGACAGATTAATTACAGGTTTCTAGCAGTAAGTGCAGAAAGCTAGAGAAAAAGCATGGCATCATAGACACATTAAGAAGAAGCATTTCTAGAATGGTGATCTTGTGCTCTTGTAAGACAGTAAATTCATGAAGTTCCCAGGTAAGTTCAAGACACATTGGAAAGGACCTTACATAGTTTAGAAAGTTACCAATGGTGGTGCAGTTCAGTTAGCTAAATTAAATGGAGAAATTTTTCCCTCCATGGTGAATGGGAGTAGATTAACGAGGTACGGGGATGGGCTTGTACCCCCTGACCCATAGGTAATAGCAAGAAGAAGAGTCTAAGTACCAAGAATAGTTGAAATTGGGTACTAGACTATAATGAAGCTATTCTCAGCAAAGATTTGGCAGATTGTGGAAGTGTTGAAGGTAGTGGAAGAAAATTCTATTGTGGGTCGAAGCTCGAGGCTCTGTCGAAACTGGTGTCAGGATGTGTCGGAGGTATGTACTGTGTCGAAGGTCCTTATTATGCCGAAGCCAAAGTTCTTGGTTGTGCCGAAGAAGAAAGGTGTGTCAAAGCCTGAAATGCGACCGTTGGAAAAAAATCAGATTTGGCAGTGTCGGTACGTTGACTGTATTAATTGCTTGTAATGATGAGATTTTGGGAAATCTAGCACCGTTTGGACAAGATCTACCGCTGCTTTGTCATATTTGGTCATTGGATTCTATAAGAAGACACCCAGGCCTGTGAATTTTGCATTACGCATTTTCTTGAGTTGAGTCCATGTTAGCTGATCGCGAAGTCTAGGAATTGTTGAGTGAATTCAGAGAGAGGGGTTTGCAGAACCTTATGAGCAATCGACCTGCATCTGCACCTCGTGAAGAAACTTCCCCAGCACCAAATCAGCCAATGTAGACACACTCAACCAGAAATAAATTTAAGGCAGAAGTTCACTCTAAGTGGAACGAAGAAAGACACAAGCCATCAGGACCGACACCAGAGGATCTCGTGATGAATCCTCCTAGAGAATTCAAAGACTTTGGTGAGGATGAGAACATTGCACCACAGTGTCCACCATATCTTCCACTTGTTCGACCAGGATTTCAGCCACCTCAGTGGAAATCCAAGTTCACGTTACGCACCCCTTTGCTGCCATAGGGTGTGCAGTTGGTCGGAACGATGATAGGAAAAATAGACCGGCTCAAGTACGCAGACCATGATACGAATGATCATGGGAAATTTCCGTAGTTCGTACTTGGGAAATACTTGCACTCTGTCCATTATCCAGAGGCCGGTATGATTCTACTAGAAGTGAAACAGTGGGATGCTGGCTTGGAGCAAGCTGGCCTGTTGAAGATGCTCAATGTCCCCCACTTCGGTCGCAGCACGCAGGTTACCGTGGTGGTCAAGCAGCTATTGGCGTTGGTGCATGATGGGAACCTATGGATAGGAAGCCAAAAAATAGCTATTAATGGAGAACTGATTCATAGGATCACAGGCTTGCCGAAGGAAGGGCCTGATCCTGGGATTGAGTTTGTCAGAAAACATGAGGATACGAAGCTGGCACAGCACATGAAGGATCGCTTCGACCTGACGAAAGGAAAGTGAGGGTATCAAACCTTGACAATTTGGCACCAAAACATTCACTTCTCTACAGAGCTCCTAGCATGCAAATTAATGTGGAAGTGCAGACAAAATGAAGTACCTGCCCCGATTGTCAGTATTGCTGCAAATTGTGCCAAAGGCTACAGTTACAAATGGGCATAGTACATTGCTAGGGAATTCCTCGAATATGTTCGCGATGCGCAGGAGAAAGGTATAACCTTTCATTACTCATGGTTGTTAGTGCTTATTGCACTGGCAGGATGGAGAGAGCCTACTGAGGCACAGTTTGTTGATGTGCCTCCAGATATGCCTGGCGCAACAAGGTATGCATCTCTTTGGGTCTCACGGGATAAGGCCTTGTAATAGATGACGAAATATGTGTTCGCATTTTATACGATGAACATTTCATATGAGATATTGAAAACACCACAAGTCAGTAATGAGCTATTCTCTCAGTATGCTGGAGTGGCCAACTTCAAGGCTGACATGCACAATGTCTTCATCCAGGCCCGCATAGATAAGAAGCATACATGCTAGAAGTTGCCATATGTGGTGAAACAGGAATACATCGTCACAGTAGTCCAGCAGTGGCCGGTCGAATGGATGAAGGATGCAGGAATAAGGCCCAATATACCAGCCCCCCTAGTGACAGATGTGGGCGCATGTCCTAGTCAGCCACCGCAGAGTGACCCACCAGAAGAAAGCGAAGAAAAATATGAATCAGAGCAGAATGGAGATGACCATGGTGGCGATGATGGAACTGATGAAGAAGAAGAAGAATCAGTAAAGACAATTTCCGACCCTAATCGCCTAGATAAGCACAAGTCTCCAGAAGTGGAGGAATTTATGAAGCCTTCGCCTAGAAAGAAAGCTAAGGTGTTGAAGGGAAATAATATTTTCGAAGAGCCCACTTTGATGATTGAAGAGCTTGATCAGGCTTTGATGAAGTCCATAGAAGTATTATCCAGCAAGTGGGCAGAATTTGCAGTTACACATCTTGACGCGCTCGCTGGCGTAGCACAACGAATTACAGAACTGAAGGAGTTAGTGGAAAGAACAGCAACTGGCACTGCAGCAAGTAGTGCCCCAGTAGGATCGCAGCCAGATACGAGGCAATGGCCAGCCATAAACAATAGAGGGAAAGTACCAAGTCCAGCCCTAATAATAACTGATGCAGCCTCTCGATCGTAGATGAGTATGATAGTTGAGATAGACTACGCCAAGTTGTCTATGCCGGAGCTGCATCTTTTCCAGTTGGCAATCATGAACGAGATTCGAGAATGCGATAGCTACTCACACAGGCAGTTAGAGAAGTCCATGAAGCAGAGTGAGAACCTCGTAGTGCAGTTGGAAGAAGCTGAATAGAAAAAAGAAGGAAGCAGAAAGAAAGCAGGCTACACTGGCGTGAGTATTGGATGAGGCGTGTCGAAGTCTCCCTGACTTCGACATGCAGGTTGAAGAAGAACCGGAGCAAAGAATTGTCAAGCTGAAAGACTATGCAAAATAGTCTCGAAGCCTGATAGAGAAGATGAAAGCAGAACATGAGGCTCATATTGCAGAGCTTCAACTTCGCATCACTCTTGAGAGTCCACCAGAGGTCAAGGAACAGCGTCGCAGAGATATTCAGGCCTCAGCAACAAAGATCTTAGATCTTGTGAGTAGCACATCAAAGCTGCTAGACGAAAGTGTCGAGGCCTGGGAAAACTTGTAGGAAAACCCAGAGGTAGAAAATCTACAAGAAAACATTAAGCAGTGACAGGCAAAGCTGGATGCAGTCAAAGCGGAAATCAAGACATTGCCTCCTATGCAGAAGATGCTTAAGGTGAAGCATAGCAATGAGCTCCAGTGAGAAATTGAGTCCTGTAGAAGGTAAGAAACATTGTTGGTGAACTATGTGCAGCCCCTTATTAACGAGGCCTTGGAGTTGAGCACTGCTGCAGACAACCAGCTCAAAGTTTTGAAGGAGTATGATGCATTCGCACAGGAAAAGGCCAGCGAAGCATCTGCAGCAACATTGCAGGAGATAGTGGAGAAGGAGCAAGCAACCAAAGATACCATGCGCAGGCTCAACAAGCAGTTCACTATCTTCGCCAACAAGATTCTTCCACCAGAAAAACAGCAGAGTGCCCCAGGACGGGACACTGGTGAGTCTTAAGGGCCTGTTGGGGCATGGACCTTGAAGGCCCTTAATTTTGGCAACTCCGCGGTTTTGGTGCGAAGCTTGTAAGCAGAGTTGCGGTCCAAAATAGTCTTAGGGGTTTCGGGGTTGGTTTGAAGCCCTCTTTTTTGTAAATAACCCATGGTTTTTAAGCCCATGGTTTAAACTCATGGTATTGTAATAGTGCACTTGTATAAATAGGCACTTATGTAAAGGAGAAAAGAGCTTTTTTCGAAGGGTTTTGTATAATGATAATTTGATGCGAAGAAGCTAAGGCCTATTTTTTTAGGTTTAAGGTTAAGTCCCAGCTGAGTGTGTGGAGAACCTCTGCAGCTGAGTGCGTAGAGGGTTTTTGAGTTAAGGTCTAAGTCCCAGCTGAGTGCGTGGATGACCTCTGTAGCTGAGTGCGCAGAGGGTTTTGGAAGGAAGGTTCTGCGGCTAAGTGCACAAATTTTGGGTTGTTGAGAAGATCTGCAACTGAGTGTGTATATCAGAACTATGTTGTTTGTAACAAGTTGAATATAAACACAGTTCTGTGGACGTAGCCCCTACACTGGTGGTGAACCACGTATATCTTGTGTTGTGGTGGTTCTTTTTATTGTTGTTTTTGTTATGTTTTATGCATTTGATAAGTAAGATATATTGATAAGTACTAACTTTGTTGTGAATTCCCACCTAAGGGTTAAGCAAGTAACTGTCTTTTATCTAAACTATGAAGCTATTTAAGTGAATGTCGAAGCTCTGTATTGTATAATTGTTCTTTATTAAGGATAAAGGTACAGTAATATCCCTCTTTTCCTGTAGAAACCTGATTCTGCGGCACCCCATAGCTGTTTTGGGTGAGACTGCAACCTGTTCACAGGTTTTTGCCGAAAGGGCCAACACTGTGGGTCTCTTTGTTGGTTGGAAGATAAAAGTATAAAAAACCGGGTCTTCCCTAAGCAACAACAATATTTTAGGCCACATAGGATCCTTCCTTCCCTTAAGGTCTGTTTGGGAGGGAATACCGTTGCGATAGAGGTCAAGGTGGTTGATGCACCCCTCGACTACAATCTCTTGCTGGGTAGGAATTGGATGTACAGTATGCAAGCCATAGCTTCTTCACTATTTTGCGTTCTATGATTTCCATTTAATGGGAAGATAGTTACGATTGATCAAACGTCATTCAAAAATCCATCGATTACCGCATCTTCGGGAGCTTTGATCCCAATTGTAAAGCACTCTCAGCCAACAACTGGGAGTGTGGGTGTGGGCATGTATCCATCCCTCATGGGAAGTTTTAGTTTTCCTGCACCTATCCTTATGATAGGGTCTAGTTTCGGTGAGGCTTCGACATCTGTGAGATCGGTGTCTTTTCGCACGAGTCATATGGAATATCCTTGGATTCTTCCTACACCGAATACTTCGAGTGAGCCCATCGTGACAGATGTGCCATTGCTTGCAACTATGGTAGCTTATCAAGCTAATCTTGAGTGTGTTGTAGAGCCTAGTCATTCCTCCTTGCGGACGGAGGAGGAGGACCCATCTGTACTGCCTGCATGGGCAGTTTAGTCTTCTCATGTGCACGACTGCCTTGATAGTGTTTTTCCTTCAGACGAAGCGATTATTGAGGCCATGTCGGGAGTTGAGCCACCATGGGAAGAGCTCCATCATAGATCTTACTTTCTTCCCGAGCTTAACCGCTTGGAGCGTGAGGAATTTAGGGAGGGTCTTAGTGAGAGAATTGGTAGTCCCATGGTTCCGTTAAGGTCTCCTGGTCCAATGGCTAATGGGAACATGGAAAATATATCTCCAACGATTCCTATCAATATCTCTCATGATCCTGGCAGGATAGAGAATGTCTATATTGGGGTAGAATGTTCCCATGCTGAGATTCAAGAATAAATCGAGCTGTTAAAATAATTTCATGATATCTTTGCTTGGTATTATGATGAAATGCCAGGTATCAACCCTCGCATTGTTGAACATGAGATTAAGAGTTATCCCAATGCTAAGCCTGTTCTACAACGCTTGCGTGCAGTGAATCCTAGGAAAGCACCCGTGATTAAGGCAGAGATAGAAAAACTATTGAAAGTTGATTTTATCTATTCCGGTCCCTTAACCGAGTGGGTTTCAAACCCCATTCCGGTTGATAAGAAGCAGGAAGCGATCCACATATGTACTGATTTCCATGATTTGAATCACGCATGTACTAAGGAAAATTTCCCCACACCATTTATTGATCATATTTTGGATGAGTGTGTGGGTAACGAGGTTTTTTCCTTTATGGACGGATTTTCTGGATACAATCAGATACAAATTAAACCTGAGGACCAACATAAGACTTCATTTATTTGTCCTTGGGGAACTTTTTCATATTGGAAAATGCCTTTTAGCCTTAAGAACATCGGAGCTACTTTTCAGCGGGCTATGACCTTGATATTCCACAATCTCAAATAAATTATTGAAGTGTTTTTGGATGACCTTGCTACTCATTCTCGTATGAGAATGCGTCATTCCTATCATTTGAGATTGGTATTCGAAAGGTGCCGCCATTATTTGGTCAGGTTAAATCCTCACAAGTGCATCTTTTGTGTGAAGTCAGGGTGCTTATTAGGATTCATTATTTCTAAAGAGGGTATAAGAGTCGACCCTTTGAAGGTTGAGGCAATACTTTAGTTGTCTCCCCCGAAAAACATTCATCATCTTCAATGTTTGCAAGACATGGAAAACTTCTTACGGAGATTCTTTGTCAATTTTGCCAATTTGACTAGAGGCTTCATGCGTCTTTTGAAGAAGGACACCACCTTTTGTTGGGATGAGCGAGCCCAGGAGTCCTTTGATGCACTCAAGCAAGCCCTAGAATCGGCCCCAGTGATTAGTCCCCCAGACTATAGCTGTAATTTTATACTTTATGTGGCCATGTCCATGGAGACAATTGGTATGGTTTTGGTTCAAGAGGATGAGGAGCTCCAAGAGCATGTCATATACTATCTGAGCTGGAATCTTATTGATGTAGAGATCCATTATTCCCATGTTGAGAAGCTTGCCTTAGCTACTGTACATGTAGTTCAATGGTTGAGACATTATATTCTCCTTCGCTAGACCTTGGTTGTAGCCCATAATCAATCTGTTTCAATTCGTCCTCACTCGAAGGATGATTGGGGTAATTTTTTCAGAGCTTATATCGGATTTCCCATGCGAGGCCAAGGAGTTGGTTTGTGAATATATGTTTATCGATGAGCACATCTTCTTAATCTCAACTTTAGACCCATGGTATGGGGATATTATTATATATTTACAAACATTAAAGATCCCTACTCACCTCTTAGGAGATGAACGACAACGGTTACGTCATGTGTCTAAGAATTACCTCATAGTGGAGAACACTTTGTACCGCTGTGGGGTAGATTCCATTTTACGTCGTTGTTTGACTCATGAAGAGGCTGAGGTAGTGCTGAATGATTGCAACAGAGGGGCGTGTGGTGGTCATTTATCCGGGCTTTCTACAACCCAAAAAATCTTAAGAGCGAGTTATTTCTGGCCGTCAATCTTTAAGGATTGTGTAGATGCGGTCAAGAGGTGCCACCCTTGCCAGGTGTTTGCATGTAATATGCACTTGAAACCTACCCTGTTACATCCCATCATCACCGCCGGTCCCTTCACTAAGTGGGGGCTTGATTTTATCGATTGCAACCCAGCTTTAGTTGGGGGGCATCATCATATCATAGTGGTTGTTGACTACTTCACAAAATGGGCTGAGGCTATGCCTACAATTAAATCTAATGGTGAGACATCTGCGCACTTCGTATTCAACCAGATTATTACTCGGTTCAGGATTTCGAAGGAGCTTGTCATTGACCATGGCTCGCAATTTCAGAATCGTATGATGGAAGAGTTGGCATCAAATTTTAGGGTCCAAGCAAGAGAATTCCTCCTCTTACTACCCTCAAGCGAATGGACAGGTAGAAATAGTGAACAAATCACTCAAATCCATTCTCCAACGAACCATCGCACAAAGCAATAATAATTGGCACATTATGTTATATCCTGCTTTGTGGGCTTATAGAACCGCTATTAAGACTGCCATGGGTTTTTCTCCATATCAACTTGTACATTGAGTGGAGTCAGTATTACCGGTTGAGTGCGAGATTCCTTCTTTGAAGCTAGCCATCAAGATCTTACCAGACACTTCACCATTGGAGGAGTGTTTGGTATGTTAAATTTTCATATGCTAAGCTAGATCATTAGTATTTCATTTCGATTTCATAACAAAAGCATATAAACAGGATCACTGAAAGATAGACAAGCACAACCATACAAAAGGAACACAAAGATTTGTCCTAGGAAAACCCTAAAGGGAAAAACCCAGCAAAAGCTTCCTCAATATAGATGCCCCAAAAATAAGGTAAAAGGTAAAACCAACAAGGAGATCAAAGCCTGATCCTCCTCCTTCTCCAGCTACTCTACTCTTCTCCACTAATGCGCTACACAAGTGAGAGTGTGTGTGTGTCTCAAATGAGGAGCACTACACCTCTATTTATATTCCTCCGTTCACTTGAATTAACTCATTTGACATGTAGGCTCAAGTTAAATCATGTAGGCTTGAGTTACACATGTAGGCTTAAGTAACCACATTGGGGTGCTAATGAACCACATTTACAATTAGAGGGGACTACCTCATGAATCTTATTAGTTCTTCTGATTAGAAGCATCAGGATACACGATAATACAAGTGGTTCTCCCAGTAGGACCATCGGGGACCACAAAAGATACATATAGAATATTCTTTGAAGTTACAATATTTCAACACTCCCCCTTAACAAGAAGGGTATTCAACAACAACATCAACAACAACAATAGTAGGAGAGAGATAGAGGACATCATCAGCATCATCAGGGTAACACATCTATAAATCATTGGAAGCTTTTCAACATTATGTAGTCTTCATCTTCAATATTCAGTCTTCATCATCATTAATACTTTGACTTCTTCGATCAGCAACATCTTCAGTAATTTGACCTTTCGATCAGCAACATCATCTTCAGCGCTTTGACCTTTCGATTAGCAACATCATCTTCAGCACTTTGACCTTTCGATCAGCAACATCATCTTCAGCACTTTGATCTTTCGATTAGCAACATCATCTTCAGCACTTTGACCTTTCGATCAGCAACATCATCTTCAACACTTTGACCTTTCGATCAATAACATCATCTTCAGCACTTTGACCTTTCGATCAGCAACATCATCTTCAGCACTTTGGCCTTTCGATCTGCAACAACATCATCATCATACTCTGATCTTTTGATCAGAAACATCATCACGAAAACATCATCATCATCAAAACATCATTATTATCAAAATATCAACATCATCAAAACATCAACATCATCATCATCAAGACATCAATATCATCAAAACATCAACATCATCATCATCAACATGATCCTTCCTTTCGGAATTATGGGATCAACATGTATGTGGTACTCAGATGATCCTTCCTGTTAGAATTACGGGATTTAGGTCTTTACGGAGTTACTAATGATCCTTCCTTTCGGAATTATGGGATCAACACATCTGTGGAGCTCAGACGATCCTTCCTTTTGGAATTACAGGATCAAGTTTTTATGGAGCTACTAACGATCCTTCCTTTTGGAATTATGGGATTTAGGTATTTACGGAGTTACTAACGATCCTTCCTTTTGGAAATACGGGATCAACACATTTGTGGAACTCAGACAATCCTTCCTATTGGAATTATGAGATCAACACATCTGTGGAACTCAGACAATCCTTCCTGTTGGAATTATGGGATCAATTCTTTACAGAGCTACCAACGATCCTTCCTTTTGGAATTACAGGATTTAGGTCTTTACAGAGTTACTAATGATCCTTCCTTTCGGGAGTTATGGGATTTAGGTCTTTATGGAGTTACTAATGATCCTTCCTTTCAGAATTATGGGATCAACACTTTTTTGGAACTCAGACAATCCTTCCTATTGGAATTACAAGATCAACACATCTGTGGAACTCAGACAATCGTTCCTATTGGAATTATGGGATCAACACATATGTGGAACTCAGACAATCCTTCCTCTAGGAATTACAGGATCAACACACGTTCTCAAGTACCGAAGTCACCAGATGCGTTCTGAACCGAAGTTCAAGGATGATACAATCCTACCACCTTCTCGATGACCGAAGTTCACCGGATCCATTATGAACCAAAGTCCAAGGATGATACAATCCTACCACCTTCTCAATGACTGAAGTTCACCGGATCCATTCTGAACCGAAGTCCAAGGATGATACAATCCTGCCACCTTCTCGATGACCAAAGTTCACCAGATCCATTCTGAACCAAAGTCCAAGGAGGATACAATCCTGCCACCTTCTCAATGAATGAAGTTCATCGGATCCATTCTGAACCAAAGTCCAAGGATGGTACAATCCTGCCACCTTCTCAATGACCGAAATTCACCGGATCCATTCTGAACTGAAGTTCAAGGATGATACAATCCTGCTACATTCTCAATGACCGAGGTCACCAGATCACTTCTAGACAAATGTCCCAGGATGATACAATCCCTCTTCATTCTCGAAGACCGAGGTCTCCGGATCACTTTAGGGCAAGTGCCCAGTGATGATACAATCCCACTGCAACATCACTACTCCCCTTTTTGGGGAAGGTATTTCCGAACCACACCAATCTTGTCTCAAAAAGTGTTCGAACTTTACTCGAGACAAAGTTTTTGTCAACACATCATCATCTAGACCATCATAATCTACATCTTCAGTATGTGAATACCGAACTATCACCATCTGTATATCCAGTATGTAAATACTGAAAGCATCATCATCTATATATTCAGTATAGAAATATGAAGTCACCATCATCTGCATCTACAATACGTAAATACTAAAACATCATCTATATATTTAGTATGGGAATACTAAAACATCATCATCTGCATCTTTATCTTGTATGTAGAAATATCGGATTTCTATGTGTTATGATGGAACACAGGGTTCTCTATTATCACAACTCTCGTTATCACATAGAATCAATGTAGTATCCATCTTCAGGTTAAGGAGACCTGATATAAACTTCCAAAGCCATATGGCTTCACAACTTAGCAGATCAATCTGCTATGTATTCTGCTTTTGTTGTTCTAAGAGAGACTGTTTCCTGCTAAACCATGAACTCATAGCAAACCCCAAACAAAAGAATCTACCTGATGTGCTTTTCCTGTCTGAGATACTTCCAACCCAATCTGCATCTGTATAGCCATACAATCTATAGTCATGGCTACCATCATAGTATAGACCAAGGTCTATAGTCCCTTTCAGATATCTCATCACATGTTTTGTAGCTACTAGGTGAACCCGTCTTGGTTGAACAAGATATTGAATTAAGGTGTTCATAGCAAAACAAATGTCTGGTCTGGTATTTGTTAAGTACATCAATGACCCAATGATCTGTCTGTAATGAGTCGCATCCACTAACTCTAATGAGTCATCAGCTAACAGCTTCATCTTGGAGTCCATGGGTGTGGCCATGGATTTGCATTCCAACATATTGAATCTCTTCAATATCTATACCACATAATTTCCCTGGTTGAGAAATATTTCTTCTGAACTTTGTCATATTTCCAGACCTAGGAAATAGTGCATTAACCCAAGGTCTTTCATCTCAAATTCTTCTACTATTTTCTTCTTTATTTCCATGATCTGTTTCTCCTTCCCTATCAAGAATAAGTCATCCACATATAATAACAGGATGACAGGTTCATCTTCTACAACCTTGAGATAAAGGTTAGGATCAGCTTTACTCTTGGTAAAGCCCATAATTGACAGGAAACTGTCTATCCTTCCATACCAAGCTCTGGGAGCTTGCTTAATGCCATAGAGGGCCTTCTTCAACTTACATATATGAGTCCACCTATCTTCAACTTCAAATCTTTTCAATGCAAAACTCTTCCCCAATCATACCATTAAGGAAGGATTGTCTTTACTTCATCATGGAAGCAACTACCATCATAGTTCTGAAGGAAGTGTACCTTGCTTCCTGGAGTAAGTGTCCCTTCAGAATTAATTCCCTCTTTCTTATAGAAACCTCTAGCCACAAGTCTTTCCTTACTTCTATCAGTGACATATTTTCTCTTGCAAATCCATTTGTAAGATACCACATTCTTGCTTTCTGGTTTGAGTACTATATCCCCAACATCATTCTAGTATTCTTTCATCAGAGCATCTTCCATGAGTTCATCTTGCCAAATCATCAACATATCCTAGTCTTTTGCATTCAACTTTGAAGGTTGGAACCCACTTTACCCTTGGTAAATTCTCGATCCATCATGAAGCTATCCATCATGTCGTACCATGTCGAACTCAGATATCTTCTGTAGTCACTCCCCCTGAAGTGGAGTATCATCTTCCCTCTACATTTTGTACAGGCGGTTCTATGCTTGATATATACTGGTCAATAGAGTATGTCATGTCATAGTATATTCTTTCTGAGGCAAAACACGAACCTTACTTTGTATACTTGTTCTTGTAGATCCATATGGAGGATACTACGTACTTCCCTTTATGTCTCGAAATCATATCATATACATCATTCCCCATGATCAACTATTATTCTTTGATCATAGCTTCTTTCATAGCATTATTTTCTTCATCTTGAGTTATCTCTCATACCCATGGTGGTCTTCATCCTTTGAGGTGGATCTACCGCTCTCTGAAGCTCTTTCTTTAGTCATGGTGTCTCTGACCCTGGGAGCTTCAAATTTTATTGCAGTGAATCTTGAATTGTCATCACTTGTTCTTCGGAACAAGTCTCATCCTTCTTATAGGAGGTTGTACAGGACCTTTCCTACAATTCAAATGCACCAGCTGCATGGTTAGAACTATTTCATAAAACATATGCATAATGAAAAATTCTTATGCATCATGCAATTGTTTAGCCAATACAACATTCATCCATATCTCACAAAAACTTTCTAGATGCCTTCCATCTCTATCTTGACATTATTGAGATTGTGCACTAATCCAATATGTCAGCAAGGAGGTTTGATAAGTATCAATGGAGAGTTGTATGGCACCATGAGCTACTTACCCATCACAAGCATATTAGTAGTATACAGTCATTAATGCAAACAATCTATCATGCATAACACATCAACTAAATATAATCAAATGCATAACAAAACAATATCATGCAATGACAATTGAATACTTATCTTTTATTCATTTCGTAGGTAGACTCCTTCTTGATTCTTCTACTTCATCATCTTCTTCATTCATGACATCATCATTTCTTATCCAAATGATAAGATGGATAAGAGGTTCTTTAAGAATTGAGTTCTTCACATTCCTCATTGCATGAGGGATCTTCTTTGAATGGCGAGAGCTTGATTTTCAATTGCTTCCATCTTCTTCTTCTCTTCTTATGAGTCGAGCTTCTTCTTCTTCCCAAAGTCTGTTGAAAGTAATACTTCCTTCTGGAAAAAATTCCTTGAATGAATGAATTCTATGATCCTGGGAGACCATTAAAGGTGTCTATCACCACTTCTGCATTCTCCAATTCTTCTTCTACCGCTTCAAGATGTTCTGCATTTTGGATCTTCACATTCTTCAACTATTTTCTCAAAGCCATCTTCTGATTTATGTTCTTATCTTCAAATAGCTTGATCAAGGAATCAAACATCTTCGGTGTCTTTAGGGAATAAAATTGTGGTACAAGTTGATCCGTGATTGAATGAACAATGATCTTCTTGGCCTTGATCAAGTTCTTCTTGTGTAAGGCTTTGAGCCTCATCTCCTTCTAGAATTGGAACCTCTCTACTCATGAAGGTGTCCAATTCATTTTCTTCAGAGAGATCAAATACTTCCATTCTTGGAAGTTTTCAACTTCACCAAGCTTGTCATCAATCTGATGTGATATATCACTTTTAAATGAGAACCTCAAATGCAAATAGCAAAAGATTATATCTTATCGATTTGAGGTGTCCATCCTGCTTCCGGAGCTGGCTGATCTAGGGTTTGTCAGAGAAACCCTAATTTTCAAAACTTGGAATATTTTAGATATGATTGGATAGAAATATATATCTCTTCAAATGGAGCTATCCAATGTACTCCTTTTCTGAAAACGGTGGGGGGAAGCTCCCGGAACAAGAAGCCCTAGTTTTCCAATTTCTTCTACAGAAATGCCTGTCACTATTTCTGTGATATCTCCTAAATTGATGCTCCTCTATGTCTACAATTTTACACTGGGGTAACCTCACATGTACCTGATCCAAAACCATAGGTTTCATCAAAATTTATTTAACCAATTTGGATTTATGATCCTTTTCCCAAGGTGACCTGTTACAGGACTGTTCAGAACAATGAAGTTGTATGGCCTGCCACATGTCACTGTTTCATCTTCTGGTTCTGCAATTAGGACCAAAGAAATTGAAGTCCGTGTTTTTTCTGGAACATCTTCAGTAATTCCATTTGGATCTTTGTAGCCCAAGCTACAACAATTCTGTACAGGTGTCCTGTTTAGGGATGAATTCTGGAAGAGGATGGAACCCTAACTTGAAGGAATCATATCGCCTTAAATATAGCGAATCTGAGGCTGAATTTTGGACACAGTGTACATCAAGATTTTGTCTTCATCCTATGAAAGTTTTAGCTCCTGATCCTTCTCCAATTTTAGGATATAGTGAATGTACCAAAACTTAGTAGTTTTAGTATTTAGGGTTTTTCTAGCTCGAGGTCAAATTAGGGTTTGACTTTCCCAAAGTTTCACCCAACCAAATTTCTTGATCCAGGTCTCTAAAATTATATTTTTATGAGGGAAAAAATTCTATTCCAGGCTCACTCAAAAATTCCTCTTCTGTAGAAAGCCCTAATTTTCCGCACCAAAACTGAAAATGCTCGGAATCGAATTCCGCTTCGACAGAAAGATGCGCCTTTCAATGGAGAGTCGGTCTACCCTTCTTTTGCTGATTGATTGTGGATAGAGACCCAAAAATTAATAAGCCCTATCTTCTGTAGCTGCACAATTTCTTCTTTTAGGGTGGCTCTGATACCATGTTAAATTTTCATATGCTAAGCTAGATCATTAGTATTTCATTTCGATTTCATAACCAAAGCTTATAAACAGGATCACTGAAAGATAGACAAGCACAACCATACAAAAGGAACACAAAGATTTATCCTGGGAAAAACCTAAAGGGAAAAACCAAGCAAAAAATTCCTCAATATAGATGCCCTAAAAAGAAGGTAAAAGGTAAAACCAACAAGGAGATCAAATCCTGATCCTCCTCCTTCTCTAGCTAATCTTCTCTTCTCCACTAATGCGCTACATAAGTGAGAGTGTGTGTGCCTCAAATGAGGAGCACCACACCTCTATTTATATTCATCCGTTCACTTGAATTAACTCATTCAACATGTAGGCTCGAGTTAAATCATGTAGGCCCTAGTTACACATGTAGGCTCAAGTAACCACACTGGGGTGCTAATGACCCACCTTTACAATTAGAGGGGACTACCTCATGACTCTTATTAGTTCTTCCAATTAGAAGCATCGGGGTACAAGATAATACAAGTGGTTCTCCCGGTAGGACCATTGGGGACCACAAAAGATCCATATAGAATATTCTTCAAAGTTACAATATTTCAACATGGTCCACCTTGAGCAACTTGATGAGCAGCACCGAGATGACTTGGTGGCTCTAGAAGTGCGTCGCATAAAGGTCTAGTATGATAAGTCTGTCTATCCAAGGAGGTTTAGTGAGGGAGACTTGGTCCTTTTGTGGGATCAACCGAAATAACCCTTGGGGGCAGGAAATTTTAACCCCATGTGGCGTGGTCCTTACTTTTTCAAACATGTGTTAGAGAAGGGTGCTTATGAGTTAGTGGATTATGAGGGAATGACCTTGGCGGAGCCTAGAAGTGGGATCTATCTCAAGAAGTACTATGCATGATTTTCAGCCAAGGATGGTTATTGTATATTATTGTACAGTTTTTCATAGGTAGGTCTTTTTCTTATGGTGATCGGGTTTGTGATTACTTTCCGTTTCTTTTGGCAGATGTCAATGGAATATTCCACCTTCATAGGATTCGCGGATGGTGCGAGCCATCACACTCAACACTCAGCCTCTGCTGCTTGGGTGATTTATACTCCTATGGGTCAGGTATTGTCTTCAGGAGGTGTATGTTTATGGCCATCTTCAAATAATGTAGCTGAATATAGTGCCATTATTGAGCTTCTACGGGATTCCATTTCGCATGGTGTTCTCTCTCTTGAGGTACGACTTGATTTGGAGTTAGTAGTGTCATAGCTTAATGGTTTGTACCATGTTAGAGATCCGACATTATTAAGAAGATTCTTATGTGTGAGATTATTAGAATGACAATTTGACAATATAACATACATACATATTCTAAGAATTAATAATCAAGTTGCTGACTCATATGCTAACTACGTGTTAGATTGGCATTTGTTTCATACACAATAAGCTCATCACAAACATAAATTTTTACACATGTAAATAAATAAACCAATCATCATAAAAAATTTATAAACATCCAAAATGTGGTAATACATAGTGTTATAATACAAAAATGGGGCTCCCGAGCCACCAAAATATAATACACGGTAGTACAAAATGTATCACTCCTAGGTATCTAAGCCTATGGAGGGGGAGGGGGGTTGTGATGGTGGAATGTCACTATGGCTCTAGCTAGCCATCGAAATAGCTGCACCCATGCTAGTGGTACACCCACCACCTAGCGCTGCATGGCCTCAGGCAAGTCCTCGACTTGCGCCATGGGTACTCTGTGTGTCAGTCTCACGAAGTTGGTATGAATGCTTTGGAGCGTTCGCTCCACATCTACGCCCATGATATCATCTCCTATTCCCCTCCGTCTATGACGAGGTAAGCCTTCAGGCCACCATGGTCCCACATCTGCATGCATATGGTAGATGTCACTATGTATTGTCACCCAAAAACATGTCTTTTGATTCCACATAATTAGAAAACACAAAAAATTAAATAACTCAAAATTTTTAAAAAGAGGGTCTAGATTCGTTACCTATGTCATCGTATGCTGATCCTGGTGGTAGCGACATGTCTGGGTCTCCCCAGAAATCTATCCCCGCACAGGGGTAGTCATCGATGGAAACTATCTGTCGTCGCCACCATTGAAAGAAATCAGCTGGATAGGGGTTGGATAGCCTACCCCCACCCAGTCTGTGCATCACATCTACCCAATGCCATTGGGCTAGATATCGAACCCCGTGTAGAGGAATGTCAACTCTAGGGCTCAATCCTAGAACACACTTAAAGAAAAATGTGCTCAGTATGCTGCTGAAACTGAAGTTTCTCACTCTACCCATCTTGCACTCACTGAGCTGGTGCTTCATGTTGCCTAGTAGCGTAGTGCTCCAATCATATACCATGGGTCTCATGCACTCCACTACATAGAACATTAGAGGCCGCGAGGCCTGGTGGAGTGAATCCAAGCCTGCTATCCTGCCTAGTGTCAGTAGGATGGTATTTAGGCCCAGCACCTGTATGTAGTTAGTTGGGATCTGACTCCCGACCTTCTCCATGTCTGGATGGCAATACACCATAATGTACTCATCTATAGTCAGGCCACCTCCAGGCCCGCGAAAACGTAGTTTCACCACTTCCCCCCATCTGGAAAGTCTAGTAATAAAGTATATGTCCTCCACTTCTATGGTGAGAGACATCTGGTATATCTGGAACGACTCTGAGTCTAGATCCCAGTAGTCCACTAACATCTGCAATAGTCCTGGTTTGGCTCTTAAGCCACCAAGACACCAAAATTTGTAAATCCCACATGCATGTAACGCTTGTTGAGCCATTTGATTTGCCCTTACTTCCTCTTCTACATCACCATGTTCACATTCTCTCCATTCTAGGACCATCCTACACATAAAATTTGAGCGCAGCCCGATACGCGACTGTTTTCTAAACAATCGCGTATGTACGCAACTTTGAGGAAATTTTCCGTGTATATCCAGCCCTATATGCGAAAAAACCCTCGATTTTTGCATGGGCCATGGTGCGTATCTTAGAATGGCCTAGAAACCCAAATACACCATGGAATTTGACAAAATTTGCATCAAAATGAAAGAGTAGAGCATGGGTAAGTACTTGGAAAAAATGGTAGTGGATTCCGCCGGCTGGATCTCCTGGAATTCGCTGTTGAAGTTCTGAGCTCAAATGGGTAAAAATTTCAAATGTTTTATAATGTTTTGAATTTTTTACTATTTATAGAATTTTTTCAAATTTTTGAAAATTTTTACCCCCTTTTCTATAGTTTGGACTGTTTCTAATCCTTTTGGACTATTTTTTGGACTAATTTATGATGTAGGAGACCTTTTTGAGTGGTGTTTCAATCGTTGGATTGACCCGTTCGTGTCGATTTCAGGTATCATGTCTAAACTGGCATATAGGTTAGGTTTCATCATTGTTTGCATTTTGCATGACCTTATGACCGTTTCATCATAGCCTTAGGTATGAACCCACTCTATTATGTCACATAACCTTCTTCTTGTATTAGAAGTAACATGATACGAGTGGCAGAGCTTGACCTTACATGGGTACCCTAGTTAGCACCTTATTTGCATTTGGTGCCCATGCTGACATTTTGTCCCTTAGGGTGTGGGAGTCCATTGTATAGTATTGCCATGACATTTCGCAAGAGCCTCATACTCCTCTTGATCTTTTGTTGGCCTATTTCCCTCAGGACTCCCTTATGTCAAGTTGTAATTGCATTCTCATGAGCTTTGCCTGCCTTATTGAGCCTTACATCGGCTTCCCTGACATTGAGTTTCAGCCATGTAGCCCGAGCTTGTCTCATGTCTAGCCATACAGATCCATTTTACATATCCTTTGCAACTTGATTCCCTATTTTTACGGGGAGGGGATTTTCCCCCGAGTGTCACTATCTTACACATGTATCCTTGCATTGAGCATAGGTATGTTCCACTGCTTGGAACTAGTTTGTTTTCCCATATGACACTTGTCTCCTCCTAGTCTGTAACTATAAAGTAGTTTTATTCTTTTTCAAGCTTTTGAAATATTTGAAAAAGTCCAAAAAAGAAAAAAAGAAAAAAGCAGGACAAGGAAATATGTTATCTTTTGGCAGCTGTCGAGTCATGTCACCTTCAGACAGAGCAATGTATATCACATATGTTGGTTGGGTTTATAGTTTGACTTTAGGAGCTGTACTCATTTATCTGAGTTTATCTCCACCAACTGGTTAAGCTTCCAGTCCCCATGGAGCCTCTGTCGATGCCTCCTGTGTCGTAGAGATGTCCCAGTTTTGTATATCGAGTCTATGCTGCCTTTATTCAGTCACCATTTATCGTTATGCTCTTGCTCGAAGGAAGTTGAAACCTGATTCGACCATTCCTCCATTATCTTGACTTTGCAT
Source organism: Pseudotsuga menziesii (assembly GCA_001517045.1). NCBI lineage: Eukaryota > Viridiplantae > Streptophyta > Pinopsida > Pinales > Pinaceae > Pseudotsuga > Pseudotsuga menziesii. Next base: position 26,045 of record LPNX010948581.1, read on the forward strand.
GTCGGCCATTCCTGGTACAGTTATTGGTTCATGCACCTTATGATCGAGTCCTTCCACATTATACAGCTTTGTTGAGTACCTCGTGTTGGATGATGGGGGATGCCTTAATGCCCTCTTTCCATTGGATTTCATCCCATCGAATTCAGATCATTTCTTCTGGGATTGGAATCTAGAGTCATATTTTAGTGCCTTGAGACTTGCAGTCATCAGTGGCAGGTTTTCTCGCCATCGACAATTTTTTGGGAATACATCAATGTCCCCTGATATATAGATCCTCTCAAGTGTTCGACCTCAACACATTTATTCACACTTATTAGTTTGCACTCTAGTACCTTGATTCCCATTTTCATTATCGGTGGGTGATCTCGCGTCTGTTAACGGTATACATCAATGACTGGTAATCAGACGACGGACTACTATGTTCAACCTAGACACCTCTATTCGCATAGTAGGACATGTAATCATAGTGGTTTGTGTAGAAGACCTTCCATATTGGTGGCATCCCTTATATGCTACCTCCTTGATCGTTCCATTGTTCATTAGATTTTAGCTCTCGTGACTTGATTCCAGTATATGTCAGACATTTTCAGCTATTATGGAGATCTTGATTCATTGTATATCTTCAGCCATTATGGATATCATGATCCTTTGTATATCTTCATCATGGATATTCTGATCTATGTATATTGTACATTGCGATGACCACTTATGTGATATTTTGTATCATGCCTATTCATGGCCATTGTACTCTTATGTATCTAGTACTACTATATGTATCTGTAGTTATGCGCAGAGTTGTATCATGGTACTATGTTGATTGGGTGGCTGATCTTCCATTTGGGATTCTTCATCACTCCACTTTTGGGATGGACTTATAATGTATTTCGGCTATCGTATGACCCCTCTGACCTCACACATTAGGGGGCATCTATTCTAGCTAATTTTACCACTCCAGGTGAATCACACTTGTATGGCCTTCCCCTGTCCCTCTGCAGGCTCCTTAGACCCCTTGGACCATTTTTTGTCCTTTGATGTTTCCTATAACATCCATATAAACATGTGAAAATTGATACACGCGACTTTTAAACCCCTAATCGCGTATATACGTGTGTTTGACCACTAAAACCACGTACATTGGGTTGTGTACAAAATCCAAATCATTTTGGAGTTTTCCTTGACATGGATATGACTCACTTGTCTCCTGGCCTTCCATATGCCTTGAGATCGCTCGGATTTGACCTTTCATTACCCCTTTGAAAAGCTATATAAAAAACTCTTTGGATACATTGAAGGCATAAGAGAATTGTGAGCAAAGAAACTATAGTCCATTGTTTCCAGAACTTATGCTTGAGTCTGCATCCCTTTGTTCCTTGGAGCACTTTGGTGTTCTTCCCAATCTTGCCTTTTGCTTGTGAGCTTGCTATTGAGAGATGGAGGATTGAGGTGGTGGAGGCCCAAGTGGGGGATTCAGTTTCTCCGATTCACAGACGTGCTAACAGAGGTTGTATTCATTGTAATCTCTAATTTTATATTAATAGAAATATATTTTCCTGTCCAATAATGTATGTTTGAATGAATATTTTATCCATGGATGATTTCAAATGCTTGTACATTATTGATTATATATGCTAGAATAGGTCTAACACCAATATATATAGTATGCTTGTCTTTTTTACTTGTTGTTGAGGAAGTGATTCATCAATTCAAGCTGAAGTTGGAAAGCTCAACGGGGATCTACTTCAACCATTCGGAATAAGGTAAGAGGTCTGATCCTTTAGTGTTAGATATTTTATTTCTATTGCATATTGGAAAGGATTGATTTCTGGAGTCAAGCTATCTGTTGTGGTACCCCAAGACATAGGAATTTCTCTCTGTAACAATAATTATAGTTTAGATGGCCAATTATTTCATGCCAAAGCTTGCTTGCTTCATTAGCATGAATAGAAGGAGCAAATGGGTTTGAGTAGGGTATAAAATGGGAAAACTTGTATACCTTCGAAGTGTGATCAACAACACATTTTGCTATGAATTTACCATTCCAAACCTTAGTGATTTCAAGATCATCATGGGAGAAGATGACCTTCTTTGGAGACCCAGTGTGAGTCATCTAATACACTAACAAGAGATTAGAGGCAAGACCTAGAACATACAACACATTATTGAAATTACCATGGTCAAGATCAATCCTACCCTTCCCCAATTTGTCAGTGAGAGAGTCATCTCCCAAAACTATTGGTGGACCTTTCGACATGTCAAGAGATGAGAATGTATCCTTTGTAGAAACCATATGTCTAGAAGCTCTAGAATCAATGATGAAGCTAGGTGATATTGATGTGCCAGCAACCAAGGCATGTACTCTCTCTCTGTCTTCTGAATTTGATCCTCCTTCCCTCTTCTTTGAGCAATCAAGAAGGGAGATTTTATTCTTCTCCAGGAGTTGGGTCAACATGTCAATTTTTTTCTTCATATAGGAGCTCTCAAGATGATAGCCCTTACTGCAATATGTGCACTTTCTCATTTCTCCTTTATTCTTCTTCTTTTGGGAATTCTTCTTGGAGCCTTGGGGCTCCTCTTGAGACTTGTTCTTGTCTCTCTTTTGCTCAGGTGTATTTTTAGATTTTTTTTTCCTTTTGAATCCACCCTTGAATCTCTAGCAACCAAAGCTTGGTCTTTGGACAGTTTGATGGTGCCCATCATCACTAACTTATCTTGCTCATGTGTGAGGGATTCCGTGAACTCTGCAAGATTAGGTATCTTCCAGGCTCATGCTATCAACTTGGTGGCATGCAAGGTCAAAAAACATTGAGTAGTCAGGACCAAGCTTAGAGAGTATGGCCAAGACTAGTTTCTCTTCTTTTCAATCCCACACTGTTTTAGCTGCAAAACGAGGGCCTTAAACTTGGAAAAGTAGAGTTGCAATGATTCAAAGCTATTGGGACTCAAGGAGATCAGCCCAATATCGATTTTATGTCCTCTCATCTCATCTGTATTTCCAAAAATATCTACAAGCTTCTCCCAAACCTCATTAGGTGATTTCAATCCATCAAGATGGAAGAGGAGGTCTCTTGAAATGGTCAGACATAGAAGACCATAGGACTCATCCCTCCTATTGTGCCATTTAATTTTCTCTACAGTTGCATTGGGTTCTACCTCAATTTCCATGGTAACCCTGTAGAGACCTTTCTCTCTCAACAATATCTCCATCTCATCTTTCCACTCAAAGAAATTGAATGGAGTCAAGATGATTTTCTGAAATTGGTCCATAGCTCAGCAACTATGCCCTCCAATTAGTAGAATGTGCTCCCAGTTAAGATGTTGGACCTGCAATAGCAATATGGAAGGAGAGAAATTGATCTACAAAGGCTCTGATACCATGTGTAAATTGAACCCAAGTGATAGAACAATTACGCTCACAAAATTGCTAATCAAACATGCAAAATTCACGCCAAAGGAGACTGGAATTGGAGCATAACACTAATCTGTATTGAGTAAGTGTGCAATAGAAAAATTTATGAAGTAATAGGCTGCTCAAATATATAATTACATGAGTGTTTTGAAAGCATAAGGATGCTATTCGAATTGGTAAAAAAGCAGGCTTACCAAAACTAGTCAAATCCCCAATAGGTGCATAAAGCAGTTTCCAAATCTATGAAGATGATCACAAATTTGCTAAGGAAAGTAGGAAATATAAAGAGTGATAGAAAGAAAACTCATTCATGCTTTTAATTGGAGAAAAAGAGGGAGGATGATGTGGGCGAAAAACAAGGCAGTTACACCTATACTCGCTTTTCCTTTTGCCTTAAAACTAATGTAAAGAAAGGAAGCTTTCAGAAAAAAGTAGAACTATGCTTTAGCAACAAGAAATAAAAGAAGAATTTATAAAATTGGTTTCGAGGATGTTTCCCAAGCACTTCATGACCCATTTTTAGCATGTGTTGACTTCTAGGACATGTACAAAACAACTAGCATAGAATGGAATCTAGGAATCTAGGTAATAAGAAAAAAATGATTAATTAATGTCAAATGTAGGTAACTATGGGTTTATTATTCTAATAGAAAGTAGGAACTTATGACCTGAATTACAAAGATACCTTCTGTTGAGGCCTGGAAATTTGCAGGCGACAACAGTAAGGGATTCTCCACAGTCAATGTTCCCAACTAGCCCGTGACTGTTTGGTGTAGGGAATCCATCCAGTTTATGGTCTGGCTACCATAGGTCAAGTAAAAAAATTTTTTTTTTTTACCAGTTGCGGCCTGGTCCACCGTGTATATTTTTGTATTTTTTGACTTAAGTATGATATGCAAGTGCCTATTTAACATGCAGATTGATAAATATGCAGGGAGCGGTCACAATGTGATGCGCAGGTTCTTACCTCTCGTCTTAAACTCTCTCGCATCTAAATCACACACAGCAAGAAATTACAACTAACTACCTAACCTATCCCTAGGGAGCAAAGTTATCATTTATTAATGAGTAATGTAATTTGTACATGCATTATGAAAAATCATAGATAGCTGATACTTCTTTCAAAACACATGAACATTAAAAGATATTTGAACAACCAGATAGCCAATTGTTTATGAACAACACTCATTACTCATAGTGGAAATATTCATAAAATAAACAAGAGAACATTCATACAAGAACATAGGTTCAAAGAGTTAGAACGATCTCACAGTTAATGGACACAAAGCTGAAAATGAAATAGTTCCTCTTCAACAAATCCATAGCACAACATTTGAATATTCCACCAAGCTTTCTCCAACATGAAAACTGTAATTATCTATTGCAAAAGGAAATAGTTCTTCTTACAATATGTCTTCACAAATCTGACTGGGAAAAATTCCCCCCTCTAAGTTCTACTTTCAAATATTTATATTACAAGAAAAATTCTTGGGCTGCCCCCAAACGCGTGACCTTTCGGTCTCCTCAAACGTTTCGAATCCCTTCCCTTTATATTTCTGTATGCATTCATGATCTGATCAGTAACTGATAGCTCTTTTGGTTCTGTGTCTTTGTCGCTACTCATTTTGTCTTTTCCTTCATTTGCCCCTTTTTTGATTCTCCTGGTTCGACCTTTTTCCAAAGCTTGTAGCTATGCCTTCGTGCCACGATGGTCTGAAAAATCCCTCGAACTCTCCTACCATTAAATGACAACAATCATTCATTGGGACAACATTTTGAAGAAAATCCACTACGTTAAATTATATCAACTGAAAAGGCTAAGCATTAAGAGAGACCATGCACAATATTACTGCCACGAAGCTTAACCAACGCCGGCACTACTACTTCGTCTACCCACGGGTTCGCAAGAAACCATCAACGAAAAGAACAGAGAACTCATCGGACGCTCAGGGTGCTAGAATCGAATGCTAAAATATCTGCCCCAGCCGCAACAACAGATTCTGACAAGAATGGGTACTGTGAAATACTTTAGGCATATCAGAAGTTGGAAGATTTTCGACATCAGAAGACGAAATCTTTTCCCAGCCGCAACGATGGAAAAGAAAAATATAAAAACACGCGAAATGCGGGCGGGAAAAGTATTCATTGGAAGTTGGAAGGCTTTACACTTTGGAGGCTTAACCACTTTGGGAGCCGCAACAACGGAAGAAGAAAAGTTACGGGCAAGCTACCAAAGAATGACGCATCGGCTGGCGGAGCGCTTTAGATCGGAGGATGAAAGTATGCTTTCTTTCGCAACGGTGGAAGACTAAAATGCTAAGCCCTCCGTGGGGTCATACATATCGGATGGCGGACCACTTTTGGATCGGAAGCTAAAAAGAAATGGTCCCTCCGCAACGACGGATAGCCAAAGCGTAGATCCAGCCGCGGAGACATGCATGGTGGGAAAAAAGAAGAAGATCGGATGTCGGAGACATTTGGGTCGGAAGACGAAAGGGTACTTCTGTCTGCAATGGCAGAAAAACAAACCATAGATCCGGTCGCAATGATGGGGATAACTGGGTGACAACTAACTGCGTGTCGGATTTCTAACATCGGAACAAAAATAGAATTGTAGCCGCAACGGTGGATACCAAACGGATATACGGGGTCCGAAACCTCAAACCATAATCGGGAGAGAAAGAGGTTTTCCATCCGTAACGACAGAAGAAGAAGTCATGACAGTTCTGACACAAAACCAAAAGGCAGCCGATTAAAATCAATCGAAACGGAAGAGAAAAAAAAAGTCAAAAACTGAATGTTTATCCGCAATGAAGGGGAAAGAAATGACAAGTCCTTCCAATTGAAACCAAAAAAACAGCCGATTCAACCAATGTATCGGGAGAAATTTCAAATTCAAGACTCGATATTCTGCCACCATGGCGGAAGCTTTAACCAAACAAATTCCCGATTCGAACGAGCTAAAAATGCATCCAAAGGTAGTGATAAAGTTTGATCAAACATTAGATTTCTTCAAGCATTAGAGGGAGAATCAAAACAAGTGGTAAATCAATTCAATCATTCTAAGAAATCACTATTAGACCAACTCAAAGAAGAAAAACGGCCTAATCTAAGCAAAAGGAGGGTCCTAAATTTTTTTGGAATTTTGGGAGAATGTTGCAGCTGCAACAATTGGTGACTACCTGGAGAACCCCATATTTCTGAATTAACTCCTTCCCAGTGCAAGACCATTTGAATAAGAGTTGAAATCTTCTATATGTTTGTATCCCTAGGCTGGCCAACCTATGCATTTAAATCATTGAGAAGTAGTCCATTCTTTGGGAAATGGTAACATCAGAAATATTGCAAGTCTGAATAACTCTTTTGAGGCCTAATAAATGAGGTTTATTTTACCCGTCCTTAGGTGGTTTCAAGCTTGGACACCACAGGATTGTAACAGATAGCAAATAGCATTATCCTTTTGTTCCTCATTCCCATGCCAATTGCACTTTTGTGCCATTTGAACTTTAGTTCTTGTGAGTCCTCCATTTGCCTTTCTTTCTGAATTTTATTCAGGCTCCTCTATCCCATAGTGCCCTTTTGTGTGAGAGAAGACTTAGCTTTTCATCTCATGGATGGAGAGGAACTATTGGCAATTTGAAATTCATGCTTTTGATACTTTGCTTTGATATGTCTTGTTTCTTTCAGGAGTTTTGACTCTTGATAGCTTTTAGCTTTTCTGAAATTATGGCATGGGATCATTTATATATGATGTACTGTCAACTTTACTTCCTTTCCGTGGGTCCTCTGCTTTCACTCCTTCGGACATCTTAGATGTGAAATGGATGGAGCCTCGAAATAGTATTCCAGACCTGTTACTTCTGAGTTATTTACAGGGGTTAAGTAGAACTTCAATGAATGCATGGCCAATTAGGAACACTGCTACTAGAAGACATTCACTGTTTCAAAACACAATATTTTGCTCAAGATTTTAGTTAGTCAAGAACCCTGATGTTTCCATTGCAACCAATGTTTGCCTCTTTATTCAAAACCAAAGAAATAGCAACCAAGCATTAAACTTAAAAGAAACTGGGGCAGACCTTAGGAAAGAACGTATCTGTTCCTCAGCCCTTGCGGAACATGTAGCCAAAACCAATCATCACATTTTCCTAGAAGACACCATCATCCTCGCGAAAGAAGACCACTATTTTAAAAGAAAATTTAGAGAGGCCTTAGAGATTACCAAACTCCCACACAACCTAAACAGGGATGGTGGCCTTGAGGTGAGCACTAGCTGGCTTCCACCTATTCTCAATCGGAAAGGCCACTATGCCCCTTAACCAGGTTCCTTCTGCCCTCGTTTCCTCTCTCAAGCCCTTACCCCCCTCTTTCTCTTTTGTCCTCCTACCTTGGCCTTAGTTAAAACCTTAATCTAAATTAACCTAAAAAATTAATTTTAAATTTGAAATGTCAATTTTGTTTCAGTTAAAAACTTTAAGGTTTTATTTATTTTAAAATCAACCTTTTAACCTGTTATTTCCGTTCAAATCTCGAGGAATTTTGAATGAATTTGAATGAAACCCTTTAACTTTTCAAGACCCCTCCTCTTCCGGAAATTAATCCAAAAGTTTCTCCTTAATTGTAGACATACTAATATGCCTTAAGATTAAATTAAATTTGTTAATAATAGGATTAACTTCATTGACTTTAGGATTCGAAATCTATTTTTGTTATTAATAATAATAATTTTAATAAACTTTAAGGTTTTAAATTTATTTTAGGTCCTTAATATAATAAATCTTAAAATCAAACCTAAAGAACACCTTGAAAAATAATTAAGTATAATTAAAATTCATTAAGATATTTAATTTATTATGAGGGTTTTAAAATTGTTAGTAATATTAATATATTTAAAAACTTTAAGGTCTTTAGATTTATTATTAAGGTCTTTTGACTTATTATTAAGATTTATAAAACTATTAATAATAATAATAAAAGTTAAAACTTTAGGGTTTTAAAGGGTTATTTCAACCTTTAAAATCCTAATATTAAGTCACCTTTTAATGAAATTTAACTATAATTAATATTAAAATTCATTAACAATGACAAATTTATTAACCTTAAGGTTTTAATTTGTCATTAATAACATTATATTTAAAGACTTTAAGTTTTTTTGTTTAATATCAAAGGTTTTTAAAATTGATATTAACGTTATTAATGATAATAACTTTATATTTTTAGGGTTTTGATATTTTTGGGGCATTGGTCGCGTTTTAAAATCAAACTTTAAGGTTTTAAAAATAACATTTTAATAACTTCAAGTTTTTAATTAATAAAAATAGATTTGAAAACTTAAGTTTTAGGTTTAATTTCAAAGGTTTTTTAAAAAAATTATAATTTATTGGGGGTTTTTAAAATATCATTTCAAAATTTTTTTAGGGTTGTTAAGAATTGTAAGCAACATTTCTCCTTAAAATTTTTTTTTATATTGTCTTAATTCAGCCATTAATAATAAAAATTTAAACAATTTTTCCCGTAAAATAGGTGGAGGTAAAAGTAAAATTAAAAATGATTTTCTAACCTAGCAAACCCTAGTCCTCGCGGCCGACCTACCGGTTACAGTATTTAACTTTGGTTCTCACTCTCTCCACATTCGACTTGTCCTGATGATGGATCCTGATATGGATTCGAAACGTCGACCTCGTCATTCCGATACTGTGGTTTTTCCAAACTGTGATTCTCCAATATCAAAGTAGTAAATCAAAAGAAAACAACCTCAAATCAATAAAAAAAGAAAATAACATCAAGCATTAAAGAAAACAAATCAATTTATTTATGTACAAAATGAAAAGAAAATGTGGGCCGGCCCTTAAAAAATCTTTAGTCGAACGAGTTAAAGGGATAGGCTACAGTGTAGGCTGAAAATCTATCCATGGTCTAGCTGTGCTATTTTTGAAATTGAACACATGTCTACTATCCGATAGTCATCCTTTTCAGCCTGAGGAAGTTGAAGGAGCTTAGGCTGAGTGTCAATCATATAACTGGCCCTTTTTGAGGTATGATGTCTTAGCTTAAGCTCGGTTAGGTAATTTCCCAGGACAGACTCAACAAATTCATTACTTTCCCCTAGCTTAGTGACAGTATGCTTCATGTTAGGCTCTCTCAAAATCTTAATCTTATTTGGGGTACCCGTGAGAGGCAACAGTAAATGAGACCAATCTGAAGCAAAATAGCCTTTTAACCTGGAAGACTAATCTCTGTTGAGAATAAGCCCATATCCACTAGGTATGCCAGCCATAGTAATGTCAATAAATTGACAAATCTTGTTGTTTGCAGACAAGCGAATGAGGACATTTTTCATTTCTCCCACTACTTTGACACCTGTGCTGTCTAATTGCGTTACTTCACAAAATGTGGACTCTGGCTGTCCATTAATTTTTTTGCAAACCTCCAGTGGCATAACATTCACTGCTGATCTAGAATCTACCAAGCAATTATGCACATTATGATTCAGCATTTCTAGGGTCAAAAGAAAAGGCAGGGTGTCAGTTTTTTCTTCCCAATCTAGTTCTATGTCTTCTTCTCCTGGTTGGTTTTGAGTGGGTATATCCTTTTTAATCTCTTCAGTTTCTTTAGTGTTTCCCTCATTAACACCTACCTATTTGACAGGCTCATTGATTGGCTTTACTTCCTGGTTGACAGCAGTGACTTCAGGTGTGTCATTTTTAACATTCACATCTATCTATCTCTTGACATTCTCTTGCAATTTTTTAATCTTTGAAATTATTGTATTGTATTTAATTGCTAAGTCCATACCTTTTGTGGTTGTTGGTGGGTATTCAGGCTTAGGAGCATTCTCTTCTGTGTTGAAAAGCGAGGAACCATTCCATAAGAACATGGTATCATCTTGTTTCTCTATGGTCTGGTTTTTCTCTTCTTCCTTACTACTGTCTTTAGTGAATTTAGAGTCCAACAGCTTATTCATCACCAATGTCATCAAATCTAACCATTGAGGACACTTCTTTTCAGAATGAGGTTGTTGGTGAAAAGTGCAAAAATTATCCCTCCCTACTTCTGTTATGTTCATTGATGCTAAATTTCGGGGGGGGATTTTCCATTGGCTGCTATCTTCTCTTTCTGGATGGTATGGTTCGTAAGTTCTCTAAACTTCCCTTTCTTTTTTCAAATCTATCACCCTGTTAGATAGTTTCTACATCATTCTTAACATTCCTTCAAGGTCACGTGACTGCTCCTCCTTAGGCTCAGAATAATCTTCTACGCTCTCTTTTTTAGCTTCTACCCTTTCAGCCTCTTCATAAGTTTCTGACAATGTAGGCTTGGCTTTCATTTTAGCGAACATGGACAAATTAGGCCGTAAAGCTGAAGTATAATATTCAATCAAAAATTTATCAGAAGGCTTATTAGCTACAGAAAAATTCTTTAGGTATATTGAAAACCTTTGAGTAAAATGATGCACCCTCTCATTCTTCTCTTTTTTTAACAAACCAAGACCTTTCATCAGTGATGCATGTGTCTTTTGGGCTGTGTACTTCCTTCTGAACATTCTTTCAAAAGTGTCCCAATTAGGAATAGAGTTTACTGGAAAACTAAAATACCAGGATGCTACTGCTCCTTTAAGGGTATAGGGGAAAATATACATACCACATCTTCATGCTCCCCAGCCCTTAACCCTTCTACCGCTAAATAGAAACTTTGCAAGTGGTCATCTACAACAATCCTTTCCTTGGGGTCAAACTTAGGCAGCAGCTTGTCAAAAGCTTGAGGTAGGTTATGCAAAGGAGGTGTGAGGTTTAAAGGTGATCTAGCTCTCCAAGCCGGTACCATTCACATTTACACCAGCCATGAACAAGGTGAATAGACAGGAGTTTGAGTCAGGAAAATAGTAAGATGAAACTGGGTTTACTTGCTTCACAGGTAGAACCAGAACTCGTATGTACTTGCGTTAAGTCAAAAGCTTCCAAATATCTGCTGGTGGGGTAATCTTGGGAAAATATGTTTCCACGACTAGCCATGCACTGGCGGCCTTCCTTTTAGCGCCAAAACTATTGAGGCCTGGAAATTCACAGGCGACAACAGTAAGGGATTCTCTCCAGTCAACGTTCCCAACTAGCCCGTGACTGTTTGGTGTAGGGAATCCATTCGGTTCTCGTCCGGATACCGTAGGTTAAGTAACAAAAACAAAAGGTTTTACCGGTTACGGCCTGGTCCACCGTGTATATTTTTGTATTTTTTGACTTAAGTATGATATGCAAGTGCCTATTTAACATGTAGATTGATAAAGATGCAGGAAGCGGTAACAATGTGATGCGCAGGTTCTTACCTCTCGTCTTAAACTCTCTCGCATCTAAATCACACACAGCAAGAAATTACAACTAACTACCTAAACTATCCCTAGGGAGAAAAGTTATCATTTATTAATGAGTAATGTAATTTGTACATGCATTATGAAAAATCACAGATAGCTGATACTTCTTTCAAAACGCATGAACATTAAAAGATATTCGAACAACCAGATAGCCAATTGTTTATGAACAACACTCATTACTCATAGTGGAAATCTTCATAAAATAAACCAGAGAACATTCATACAAGAACATAGGTTGAAAGAGTTAGAACGGTCTCATAGTTAATGGACACAAAGCTGAAAATGAAATAGTTCCTCTTCAACAAATCCATAGCACAACATTTGAATATACCACCAAGCTTTCTCCAACAGGCAAACTGTAATTATCTAGTGCAAAAGGAAATAGTTTTTCTTACAATATGTCTTCACAAATCTGACTGGGAAAAAGTCCCCCCTCTAAGTTCTACTTTCAAATATTTATATTACAAGCAAAATTCTTGGGCTTCCCCCAAACGCGTGACCTTTCGGTCTCCTCAAATGTTTCGAATCCCTTCTCTTTATCTTTCTGTACGCATTCATGATCTGATCAATAACTGATAGATCTTTCGGTTCTGTGTCTTTGTCGCTACTCATTTTTTCTTTTCCTTTGTTTGTCCCTTTTACGATTCTACTGGTTTGACCTTTTTCCAAAGCTTGTAGCTATGCCTTCGTGCCACGATTGTCTGAAAAATCCCTCGAATGCTCCTGCCATTAAATGACAACAATCATTCATTGGGACAACATTTTCAAGAAAATCCACTACGTTAAATTATATCAACTGAAAAGGCTAAGCATTAAGAGAGACCATGCACAATATTACTGCCATGAAGCTTAACCAACATCGGCACTACTACTTCATCTACCCACGGGTTCGCAAGAAACCATCAACGACAAGAACAGAGAACTCATCGGACGCTCAGGGCGCTGGAATCGGATGCTAAAAGATCTGCCCCAGCCGCAACAACGGATTTTGACAAGAATGGGTATTGCGAAATACTTTAGGCATATCGAAAGTCGGAAGAGTTTCGACATCGGAAGATGAAAGCTTTTCCTAGCCGCAACGGCAGAAAAGAAAAAGCTAAAGACACGCGAAATGCGGGCGGAAAAAGTCTTCATCGGAAGTCGGAAGGCTTTACACTTCGGAGGCTTAACCACTTTGGGAGCCGCAACGGCAAAAGAAGAAAAGTTACGGGCAAGCGACCAAAGACTGACGCATCGGCTGGCGGAGTGCTTTAGATCGGAGGACGAAAGTATGCTTTCTTCCGCAACAGCGGAAGGCTAAAACGCTAAGCCCTCCGCGGGGTCATACATATCGGATGGCGGACCACTTTTGGATCGGAAGCTGAAAGCAATCGTCCCTCCACAACGGCGGACGGCCAAAGCGTAGATCCAGCTGCAGAGACATGCATGGTGGGAAAAAAAAAGAAGATCGAACGTCGGAGACATTTGGGATGAAATATGAAAGGGTACTTCTGTCCGCAACGGCGGAAAACCAAACCATAGATCCAGTCGCAACGACGGGGATAACTGGGTGACAACTAACCGCGTGTCGGATTTCTAACATCGGAACGAAAATAGAATCGCAGCCGCAACGACGGATACCAAATGGATCTATGGGGTCCAAAAACTCAAACCATAATCGGGAGAGAAAGAGGTTTTCCATCCACAACGGCAGAAGAAGAAGTCATGACAGTTCCGACACAAAACCAAAAGGCAGCCGATTAAAATCAATCGAAACGGGAGAGAAAAAAAAATTCAAAAACTGAATGTTTATCCGCAATGGCGGGGAAATAAATGACAAGTCCTTCCGATTCAAACCAAAAAAACAGCCGATTCAACCAACGTATCGGGAGAAATTTCAAAGTCAAGACTCGCTATTTTTCTGCCACGGCGGAAGCTTTAACCAAACAAATTCTCGATTCGAACAAGCTGAAAATGCATCCAAAGGCAGCGATAAAGTTTGATCAAACATTAGATTTCTTCAAGCATCAGAGGGAGAATCAAAACAAGTGGTAAATCAATTCAATCATTCTGAGAAATCACTATTAGACCAACTCAAAGAAGAAAAACGGCCTAATCTAAGCAAAAGGAGGGTCCTAAATTTTTTTGGAATGTTGGGAGAATGTTGCAGCTACAACACCTTCATATGTGTGGCTTCCATTGCTTCTAGCCAACCTCGTACCCATGATTTTCCTGAACTGTTGCTTTCTGACCGTTATGATCTACTGCCATTTTCCAGTCGTTATACCCTATTGTCCTTTTCCAGCCATTATACCATTGCATGACTTCTGGTACTATTATTCTAACATACCTTTCCTTTCCACATTCTTTCCTTCTGCCACACATCTTCCATCTGTCGTAGATTTCACAGTTTCCTCTTGAACTGCTTCTTTCCTTAACTCCTTCATGTTTCTTGACTTTTGGCGCACCTCATTTTCCTTCTTTTCCTTCGTTTTCTCTTCCTTGCTTATGTCACTACCTTTGTCACAACTCATTTTTCTTATGTATGTCATTTATTTTCATACTTAAGCATAATTCTAAGTGAATTTTTCTTTCCTTTCCCTAGGCCCAACAATCATTGGAGAAATGACCATTGGAGCATGTTAAAGGTCGGAAATGACCAATGGTGCATGATCAGAGGAAATAATATTGATAGTTGGAGTGAATTCCACTCTCTCATCTTGCAAGTAATATGGAAAGGGAAAGTTGCAGTGGAATTTTTACCACTTTCCATGTGGTGAGAAGGGAATCATTCTGCTGGATGAAAAGAAGTAATAAGAAACTACCTCCCATGATCCTTAAACTTATTTTTGGAATATTTTAAAAGGATAAAGGTCACATGGAAATATGGCATTTGTCATTTTATGCTTGAGGAAAAATGTGCCTGCACATTCAGAATCCAAGTCTGACCTATTCTTTCCAGCTGTGAATTTCTAGGTAGGCCACGTATTTTAACCCGCCAATTATTTTTAAAATGGAAGGAGAAGGTGAAGTGGAAGAACATACTAGGGAGTTTAATTAGAGAGATGAAATATTTGAGGACATGGATGGATATTTTTTTGACACATTACTATCATTCAACCCTATGGATGAGATAAAAAAACAAATTAAAAACCTTAGAAACAAAGGGAATAGTTATACACATCATCCATAGGTCCTATTTCCACCATTTCTATCAAGACCAAAACTTGAATTTTCCAGACTTTGTTGCGTGGTATGCGTCTAATTATTATTAGTAAGAGAGATTCATTATGGACTCTAACTAGTAAAAAATCCTTTGCCCCATTAATTCCCTAGTTATTAGAGATTCATTAGAGGTGCCACAACCATTTTCACAAAACCTTGAAGATTTCATGGAAGAAAGTGTAATTGAGTTGTACAGACATGCTACTGCAGAAGTAAAACATGCCTTCCTATTAAAAATCCTTAAACCTGATGTCTCAATTGAAAATAAACCTTTCCCTCTAGATATTGACCTATTCAATGAAGAATCCTAGTGTGTTCTTTCACTGTTGTGTCAGTTTTTAGGGTTGGATAGTGATATATTTGTTCTTGAAGTTTTACTAAGCTTATTGTTTAGGTTGAGTATGCATCAACTTGAGTTTGAGCCTATTCAATACTTCTTCCTTAAAATTGATGAATTCCTAGCTAAAAATACTCATTTACAGCTATTAAATTCCCACATGAGCATACACTTTAGGTTTCATTCCTATTTGGTCAAAATGTTCATGTTTTTAAATGAAGAGAATTTACAGTTTCCAAAGATAGTCTTTAATTATGCGATCAGAAACAATACTTTAAATTATATGAACCTCATCATTTCATAAGTATATAGAGTGATTTTTCAGGCGAAGCTTCATAGATTTCTACCAGAGATGGAAGAAGTGTTGCATTTCATCCCTAACAGAATGATTGGAGACTGGTTCATTTTGAAGGAACATACTATCATTAGGGTTTATGGTTTTTTTCATGAGCCTTACATTTTACCTGCTTTTTTGACACCAAGAATATTTTCCCTAGAGTTTATTATAGAAAAGATCATTGTGGAGAATCAACACTTTTTAAATTTTAGGAAATATTAAAAAATGAGGTTTCCATTGAAAGTGGGTCCTTTCATTGTGAAGAATAAATCATCTTTCCCAATGATTGAAGGACCGCTGAAATACATGAATTTCATGAAGGAATAAAAAATCAATTATGACCCTCATCATATTATATCACATATGAGACAACAAAATAAAAACAAGGTATTCGATCACCAGGAAATATAGGGATTGGATGAAAGAGCCATATGATGGAATATCAACCAAGTAGAGAAAGCTTAGAAATTTTGCATGTAAATCCCTCTGCCTTAATGAAATCTGCTTCCATGATAATACCAACTCCTAGTAAAGCTGAAATTACTGGTAAAAGAAGATTTTCAGAAACAATTGAGATTGAAGATGAAGATCTGGACTCTACAAAAATACCTAGACTTGATTTAGACAAAGACCTGGTTGAAGTTGAAGACAAGAATATTAAATAAAAGGGAAAATTTCAAGGCTTAATCATTCAAATTCAATACTACAGTTTTGCAGAGGTACAAAAGTCTAGTTCTAGTGACATATATGTTAGAATAATCAACCCATAGTTAGCTACCTTAGACATTAATTAATCCATTTTGTCTTATTTGCCTAGTTTCCATATTCCACCTTATGCAAGTTGTCATCTACACATCCATAGTGGTAAAACTTGCTAATTTTGAGTCATGGAGCACTTGGGAAACCTCCTGGAATCAAATTTGCTTTATTCTTGGCCTCCCTAGCACATGTCTGCTTTTTCTGCTTTATTGCCTGCTTTTTCAGTGTTTTAAGGCAATTGGGAAAGTTTGACTAGGTGAAGTTAACTTGTTTTTTGTCCTCCACATCCTCCACTCTTTTCTCCTATGAAAAGCATGTATGAGTTTTCCTTCCATCTACTATTATCTTTCCTAATTGATTTTTCCAATTCGTGAGCTCCTAGACAGTTTTGGAAACTGCTTTATGCACCTATGGGGGATTTGCTTAGATTTAGTAAGCCTGCTTTTGACTAGATTCAAATGGAATCTCCATGCATTCGAATCAATCATGTAATTATTTATTGTGG
Organism: Pseudotsuga menziesii; assembly: GCA_001517045.1. Taxonomy (NCBI): domain Eukaryota; kingdom Viridiplantae; phylum Streptophyta; class Pinopsida; order Pinales; family Pinaceae; genus Pseudotsuga; species Pseudotsuga menziesii. Next base: position 42,958 of record LPNX010948581.1, read on the forward strand.
TAGCCTATGACTTCACAGGGTTGGCTATTGTACACTTATTCAATACAGATTAGTGTTCTGCTCCATTATTCAGTCTCCTTTGTGAGTAATTTGCATGTGTAATTGGCAATTGTTGTGAGTGTAATTGTTCTAAAACCTGGGTTCAATTTCCACATGGTATCAGAGCCTTTGTAGATCAATTTATCTCCTTCCAATTTTTTTTGCAAGTTCAACATCATTGACTGGGAGCATTCTGCTGACTGACGGGACAATTTCTGAGCTATGGATCAATCTCAGAAGATCATCTTGACTCCATTTAATTTCTTTGAATGGAAAGAATAGATGGAGATACTGTTGAGAGAAAAATGCCTCTATAGAGTGACTATGGAAACAAAATTAGAGCCCAATGCAGCTGCAAAGAAAATAAAATGGCACAACAGGAAGGATGAGGCCTATGGTCTCTTGTGTCTGAGTATATCCAGAGACCTCCTTGTCCATCTTGATGGATTGACATCACCAAATGAAGTATGGGAGAATATTTTTGATCTTTTTGGAAAGACAGATGAGATGAGGGGACATCAAATTGAAAATGAACTGATCTCCCTGAGTCCCAATAGCTTTGAATCCCTGCAACTCTATTTTTCCAAGTTCAAAGCACTTGTTTTGTAGCTAAAACAATGTGGGATCGAAAAGAAGGATGATCAGCTGGTCTTGTTCATACTCTCAAAGCTTGGCCCTGGCTATTCAATGTTTGTTTCGACCTTCTATGCCACAAAGTTGACAGCTCGAGCCTGGAAGATGCCTAGCCTTGCAGATTTCATGGAATCTCTCACACAAGAACAAGATAAATTGGTGATGATGGGAACCATCAAACCATCCAAATACCAAGCTCTGGTTGTTGGAGATTTGAGGGTGGATTCAAAAAGCAAGAAGAAACCTAAAAATCCACCTGAACAAAAGAGAGACAAGAACAAGTCTCCGAAGGAGCCTCACGGTTCCAAGAAGAACTACCAGAAGAAGAAAACAAAGGAGAAATGAGCAAGTGTGCATAATGCAGTAAGGGCAATCATTCTGAGAGCTCCTGCATGAAGAAGCAAGTAGACATGTTGACCCAACTCTTGGAGAAGAATGGTATCTCCCTTCCAGAAAGCTCAAAGAAGAGGGAAGGATGATCAAGTTCAGAAGACAGAGAGAGAGAGTTCATGCATTGGTTGCTGGCACATCAAGCTCGCCTAGTTTCATCATTGATTCTGGAGCTTCAAGACATATGGTTTCGACCAAGGAGGCATTCACCTCACTTGACATGTCGAAAGGTCCACCAATAGTACTGGGAGATGACTCTCTCACTGAAAGTTTGGGCAAAGGGAGGAATGATGTTGATCATGGTAAGTTCAGCAATGTGTTGTATGTTCCAGGTCTTGCCTCTAACCTCTTATTAGTGTATCAGATGACCCACACAGGGTCTCCAAAGAATGTCATATTCTCCCCTGACGAAGTTGAGATCACAGAGATCTCAAGTGGTAAAGTCATTGCAAAAGGAGTTGCAAATCATACTTCAAAGGTATACATGTTCTCACACTTCCTACCCTACTCAAACCCATCTACTCTTCTGATTCATGCTAATGAGGCAAGCAACCTTTGGCATGAAATATTTGGCCACCTAAATTACAAGTATCTTTCTGATCTTAGTGAAAAAGAAATGGTCATAGGGTTACCAAAGATTAAATTTTCTAGAGTCTGTCAAGGTTGCATCCTAGGAAAACACCCAGAGCATAAATTTGAGAAATCTAGTCATGAGAGAACCTCTGCACCTCTTGAGTTGATCCACAGTGATGTTGCTGGCCCATTCTCTCATATGTCAATGAGTTAGGACAAATATGCATTGACTTTCATAGATGACTTTTCCAGGTATTGCTGGGTTTACTTCCTGAAACACAAGTCTGAAGTTTTTGGCCTCTTCAAAGTCTTTAAGGCTTTGGTTGAAAACCAGTCTGGGAGGAAAATCAAGGTCCTCAGATCTGAAAATGGTGGTGAGTATGTCAAGTCTGAGTTTATTCAATATTGTGTAGATGTAGGTATTCAGATGCAACATTCTATCCCTTACACACCACAGCAGAATGGTGTTGTTGAGAGGAAGAATAGATCACTGAAAGAGATGGAAACATGCATGATGGAGGCTAAGACTTTGCCACCAAAGTGCTGGGGCGAAGCTATAAACTGTGCAACCTATATCCAGAATAGGGTTCCTCATAAAAATCTTGATGGTATGACTCCTTTTGAAGCATGGAGTTGGCACAAGCCAGATGTGACCCATTTCAGGATTTTTGGCTCAAGGGATTGGGCTAGAATTCCAACAGAAAAGAGAAAGGCTTTGCAGCCCCAAAGCCAAGAGTGTCTATTTGTTGGGTACTCTGAAGATTCAAAAGGGTACAAGCTGATCAATTTGAACACAAACAAATCCTTCATTGAAAGGTGTGTTCAGTTTCAAGAAGAACCCCTAGCAGCAGTGGAAGTTGGAGAATCCTCTTCACCACCAGAACCTTAGAATGTAAGTGAAGAGATAGTTGAACACGCTGATTCTGATATGTCTTATAATGATGATTTTATTGTATATCCTAACAGACCTACAAGGCCAAAATGGGAATCCAAGACCATTCATGCAGCTGGAGAACTAGCTGGAAATCCTAATGACCCTAGGAGGACTAGATCTCAATTTGAGAGTGCTCTATGCACGGAAGATCCTATGTTTGCTGAGAAATGCTATCTGATGGTTAAATTAGATTCTCAGACATATGAAGATGCAGCAGAATATCCAAGATGTCAAGCATCCATGAAGGAAGAGTTCAGCTCACTCTAGAAGAGCAACACTTGGGAGCTGGTTGATCTTCCCCCAGGGAGGAAGCTAGTTCAGTGTAAGTGGGTGTACAAGACCAAATTTGCTGCTTATGGTTCACCTATGAAGTACAAGGCCAGATTTCTAGCCAAGGGCTACTCACAGTTTCATGGTATAGACTACAATGAGACCTTTGCACCAGTGGCAAAGATGGACTCCATCAGGCTAGCCTTAGCCATTGCAGCTTCAAAGCAATGGGAAGTACATCACATGGATGTGAAGTGTGCTTTCTTGAATGGAGATCTCACTAAAAATATATACATGCATAAGCCTCAAGGATTTGCTACTAACCCATCTCTTGTGTGCAGGCTAAAGAAGTCATTATATGGGCTTAAGCAAGCCCCCAGGGCTTGGTATGCCAAGATTGATAGCTTTCTGCTATCACTGAATTTTGTTCGATGCAAATCAGATCCAAATGTATAATTGAATCTGATCAATGGTTCATTAATGATCATTGTTTTATATTTTTATGACCTTCTCATTATAGGAAGCTCAAAGGTTGAAATTGCTTCTTTGAAGGATGCAATGAACCATGCCTTCTCCATGACAGATTTCGGGCTATTGAGCCAATTCTTGGGGCTTGAGATTGCTCAAACCAAAGCTGGAATCAAGGTGCACCAGTCCAAGTATGCCTTGGATTTGCTGAACAAATTCAAAATGAAGGATTGCAAGCCAATCAAGACTCCTTTCCTTTCAAGAGTGAAGCTTGAATAAGCTGATTCTTCACCTATGGTAAACAATACACTGTATAGGCAATTGATTGGATGTTTGTTGTATATTACACATACTAGACTTGATATTTATTATGCAGTAAGTGTGGCTTATAGATAAATGGATCAGCCTCATGAGATCCATTGGAAAGCAGCCAAAAGGATCCTTAACTTTGTTTAGGGAACAAGGACACATGGGATCTTCTATAAAGCTAAATCTGATCTTGATTTGATTGGGTTTACTGACAGTGATTGGGAAGGTGATAGCATAGATCGAAAGTCAACATCAGGATATGTGTTCATGCTTGTAGAAGGGACAATCAGCTGGTCAAGCAAGAAACAGAGTGCCATTCCACTCTCATCTACAGAAGCAGAGTACAGAGGAGTTATAAATGCAGCAACTCAATGTTTATGGTTGCAGGGGTTACTTGGAGAGTGTGGCTTCAAATCAGAATACTCAACTACTATCTACTGTGATAATCAGAGTACCATTTGAATATGTAATGATCTAGTTCAGAAGTAGAGAACCAAACACATTGAGATCCATATGCACTACATCAGACAGCTTGTGCATGATGGCACCATTCACCTACTCTTCTGTTCATCTTCAGAACAAGTAGCTGATATCTTCACCAAAGTTTTTTGTGAGAAGAAATTCAGAAATATCAAATCACTGCTGGGGATTGCTGATCATGCTCTGAAGCATGAGTGATGACAATATTTCCAAATTTTGTTTTACAGTCCATGTTTAAGGGAGGATTTTCCCACTGGGTTTTTGCCTCTTTCCTTGGTTAAATGGACATGTAGTATGTAAAGGGTGACTAAGCCTTGTTGCTAGGCCCTATAATTTTCTGATATATTACTCATAACTTAGGCTTACGGGGGGGTGTTAGAATAATCAACCCATAGTTAGCTACCTTAGACATTAATTAATCCATTTTGTCTTATTTGCCTAGTTTCCATATTCCACCTTATGCAAGTTGTCATCTACACATCCATAGTGGTCAAATTGCTAATTTTGAGTCATGGAGTGCTTGGGAAACCTCCTAGAATCAAATCTACTTTATTCCTAGCCTCCCTAGCGCATGTCTTCTTTTTCTGCTTTATTGCCTGCTTTTTCAGTGTTTTAAGGCAATTGGGAAAGTTTGACTAGGTGAAGTTAACTTGTTTTTTGTCCTCCACATCCTCCAATATTTTCTCCTATCAAAAGCATGTATGAGTTGTCCTTCGATCCACTATTAGCTTACCTAATTGATTTTTCCAATTCGTGAGCTCCTAGACAGTTTTGGAAACTGCTTTATGCACCTATGGGGGATTTGCTTAGATTTAGTAAGCCTGCTTTTGACTAGATTCGAATGGAATCTCCATGCATTTGAATCCCTCATGTAATTATTTATTGTGGTAGCCTATGAATTCACAGGGTTGGCTATTGTACACTTATCCAATACAGATTAGTGTTTTGCTCCATTATTCAATCTCCTTTGTGAGTAATTTGCATGTGTAATTGGCAATTGTTGTGAGTGTAATTTTTCTAACACCTGGGTTCAATTTCCACAATATACAAGTCTATAAATAACATGCATACTAAATATGGATGGGATAAGAAAACTTCCTATGAAAAAGATTTAAATCTTTTTCCTAAAGTAAGATATATTTCAGATAAAGAGGTTTCACTAATAATTGTAAAATATCATGCGAAAAATACTTTGAACTTGGTAGTGGCCTCTCATGACAAGGTGTCAGGAATGAGGATCAATTTACAAAAGATCCCAGTCCTATAAAAAATTCATTTGCATAAGTAAACTGGGGAAGTAATTTATATTGATCTGTTAAAGCTACAATGAAATTTTCCAAGTTGTAGTACACAATGTCAAGATTAGAAAATCAAATGAAGTAGGAGAATATTGAAAATAAGATCTATCAACAGTAGATTAAGAAAATCCAGGGTGACCTTTTAGCTATGGACAATGAACCAAACAAGGGAAAAACCACAAATAAAATTTTGGCTTAAAAGGAAAACATAATTCAACTGCTAAAAAAGAAATTAAAGGTTCTAGCCACTCAGTTAATTTATGCATTTGAATTAACAATTTTAGAAAAAGAAAAGGACTGCTTGTCCCAAGAGTTAAAGGATTGTAAGGCCAAATTATTAAAATTTGTTGAAGAACAAGGTAAGTGGGAAAATGTAAGAGACTTCCTTATAGCCAAGATTGATGTTTTTAATGAAAATCAAATGATTTTGGAAAGAGAGAGAGAAGAAAAGGAAAATTAAAAAAAAAAGTTGAGACGAGCCAACCAAGTGCAAAAACAAGTATAAAGAGCATATTTCAAGCAATGTCTCAAGTCATCTTGAAAGAAGAACAAATTAAAGGATTAAAGGTAGAAAACCATAAACTATATGAAGCAATTAAGAATAAATAAATAATTTTGATAATAAAAGTAAAGAAATACTTGAGAAAAAATGAAAAGCTAAGAGCAAAAGTTTCAGAATAATTGCCAGTGCAAGAGGGCCAAAAATCTAATTTGGGATATGATTATTACTGAAGCTACAAAAATGATGCACTGTTTGAATTTTATAAAAGAAAAAGTAACATTGATAAATATACCAAGGCAGAGCTATGTCGTCATGAAGGAAAGTCTAGATAAAAGGTCAGCAGAGACAACTCATAATAACTTCAATTTCCTCAATAGTTTGTCAGAAGATGAATTGAAAAAATTGGGAATCAAATATAGAATCATACTGATAACTTGGGCAAGGAAAGTTGTTGGAAAGCATCATCATGTTGAGAGTGTCCAAGAAAAAGCAGATCATATGTTACAGTAGGTTAAGTATTTCAAAGGATTATTTTTAGAAATATTTTAGAAGGGACTCCCTTCTTTTTGGGATGAAGATGGTAAATTGATATCACAGTATGATTATCAAGCTCTGTCAATTCAGGAAATAATGTATCATACTAAATTTGAGGATATGACCCATTTCTTGATTGGGACAATTATAATTGATATAAAGCTAGCAGTGGATTTTGTATTTTTGGATCAATTCATAATGATAGGTTCCAAACTGTCTTGTATTTCTTATGTGGATCATGTGGATTTAAGAGTTTTTGCCAAATAAATGATAAGTCGTGAAGTACTTTCTCGATATTAGTGGAAGACAATTGAAAATTTTGGGAGGATGAAATATAAATTTCATCAATGAAGACAATCATCCAAAATATTTGAAGCAAAGGACATGCCAAGGTCCACTTTATTGTGGAATTAAAATATTTTTAGTATTTATGAGGATTCCATTTTAGTTATATGACATATGTAATAAGGCAGTTACAATATGCTTACTTTTATAAAGCCAGTAGTTAGGTATCATCTCAAGGAGTTTTTTGATGTATAAATGCATGTTTAACAATGTAATTTGGGTTTAAACCCATGAGAGTGAGAAGCATTTTGTAACTGAGAATTTTCAAGTTTAATAAAAATATGCAGAGCCAAGAAATAAATTTTCAAAGTAAATAATCTCGTGTTGTTATTTTATGGTCTGCATTTCCTTTCTCTTATGCATGTTATTCTTGTTATATATTTTCATTTTGTTATATTTTCATGCTTGAATGAGATTGTGTTGAATCATAATTCATACTCATCTACTATGGTTCATAGGATTTAAGTATTCACAAACATATTTCCTCTAAATTTAATATTGGATTAACTTTATTTGGTGTCCATATTAATGGATTATTCATCTTTCTTCTATTACCACCAGCAATCAAGAACCTGACTGTGAAAGAATAAATATCTCGCCTCTGTGGAGAAATTGTATTGGAAAAACCTTGTTTATATTTAATATTATTGATTTTGACTCCATGCCCAATGGTATCCTCTTGTTCCAGCCATTTCCATTATTGATTCAATTTTTTTTTAAATATCTATGGCCATTGTATCTATTTGTTGAGAAAGCCCTCTGTGGTAGGAAAGAAGCCAACTTTACTCCTAAAGGTTGGTTTGAAGGGTTACCTTGGAATTATCCTTCAACAATCAAAGGATAAATTCTAAGTGATAACAGGGGGGGTTCATATTCCTCCCCATACTCCATGGAGTGGATTGCAATGAAGAGGGTTATCCTCGAGGCGTTAGGGTTCAAGCTAGCACATGAATTTTTTTTGGGTTATTTTTTTTATCACAAATGTGTACTTTAATATTGGTAAAGGGATTGAGGTATTTTCTAATCCCGGTTAGCATATTGGGATTTTCAATGCCGTGGAATACCTAAATATTGTATTATTAATGGTTAAGAAAAACCAATGAGAAAGTAAGAGGTGCGCTCTAGGGTAAATCTTTGTGTATTGTGTGTGTGTCATTGTTTAATCTTTATTTTTATTAAGAATATGTGTGCATTGTCTCAATTCATACGTTTAAAAACTACACGTGGTATATGTGATCAATTATTGGCTTCAGGGGGGGGCTTTATTGCTAAGGGTTCAACTCATTTAATAGAGAAGGTTTATCTTAGGTCCGTGATAAACTTGGGCCTAGTGGAAGATTTGTAGTGGTGATTCGTTCATGAAAATAAAATGTAGATAAGTTATATAATTGCATTTTAGAAATTTAATGGTCATAGCTTTAAGCTATGGAAGCTCAAAATGGACGATCTTCTTGTATATCAATAATAGTGGGTTTCTATGGATTTAGTTACACAACCTAGTACTATGATGAAAGAAGTCTAGGAGAATCTAGAAAGAAATGCAAGACATACGATTTGAATTTGACTATAAGATTTGGTATTGTTGAATCTCGCTAGATAAGATACCACAAAGAAGCTATGAGGTAAGTTAGGGAGTTTGTATCAGTCAAAGTCCCTGGTAAAAAAGTTGTTTCTTTGAAAAAATGTATCATCTTAGGATGGATGATAGTGACTCAGTGACAAATTATATAAATATATTTAATAATATGGTAAGAAAAATTGTCTATGTTGATATTAAGATGAGGGAAGAAGATACATGTATTACATTATTATGTTTTTTTCCATATTCACAGGACAATTTTATTGTAGCGATTGGTAGTGCTATTAAAACCACATTGAAGCTTGAGGATAAAGTGGCCTCTTTGTTATTACAGGAAATAAGGAAGAAAACCATGGAAAGTCAGAGCATAGATGTTTTGTTTATGAAAATTCATTCAAAATATGGAAATAAAAATAAGTCTTTAGGGATAGATCTAAATCTAAAAATAGATAGAAATCTACAGGAAAATCATTGAGGAAATGTTTGAAATGTGGTAAATATGGGCATTATAAGAAGGATTATAGATCTAAAAATGTTGATAAAATAAATGGATCTGATGATGCCCCTTACATAGAGGAAAATACCTCCTCAAAAGAAGGAGGAGATGTGTACGTGGTATCCATAGGTACCCATTCAAATCATGACGTATGGATGATTAACATAAGCACATATTTTCATATGACTCTCGACAGGGAGTATTTTTGTGAATATTGGAAGTATAATGGAGGTTATGTTTATTAGGAGATGACTTAACAACTAGAATAATAGGATACGAAAGCATTAAGTTGTTTCTAGAGGATTGAAGGATTGTAACTCTCCTTAGGGTTTTTCATATTCCAGAGGCAAAATTAGCATGCAAAATGGTTTAAGGTTCAGTGGTATTAATGAGGGGAGTACTATTGGGAAGCACTATTAGCGAAGGGTGTAACAATTCTATTATTCCTGAAGCTAGAGATAAAGAAGATAGAACCCCTACTGTCTCTAGAGAAAAGACAATCCTTTGACATCAAATAATGGGAAATATTGGAGAGAAGGGGATTTGATCATTACATGGAAAAGGTATGGTAGAAGGCATGTCTAATTGCATAGTAGATTTTGATTTCTATGAACATTTCTATAAGGAAAAAAAATTGGGTAAGACTTGCATTTGGCGCTATAAAAGAAAAGGGAATTTTAGAGTTAGTATACATTGATGTGTTTAGACCTATTCTTGTTCCATCATTTATGTAAATTTGTGTATTATATTTCACTTATAGATGATTTATGAAGGAATATATGTATTTATTTCCTTTGAAATAAATCTAAGGTATTTGATAAATTTAAATAATTTAAGGATCTCGTAGAGAATTAGATAGAGAATAAAATAAAGTTGTTTAGGGTAGATAATGGTGGAGAGTTATACATAAATGAATTTGAGGAATTCTATAAGAAATGTAGAATAGTAAGGAAAATACTACTCCATACTTGTTTCAATAGAAATAAGTTGCTTAAATAATGAATAGGATGTTCATGGAAAAGGCAAGGTACGTGCTCAATGGTGCCAAGTTAGGAAAAGAATGTTAGGTAGAGGTAGTGGATACTACATGTTACTTGGTAAATTCGTCACCCACATCAATATTGTTTGAAAAAAATTTGCATGAGATACAAATTGCTAAGAAACCCTCTCTTAAACATATGATTTTTTTTGGGTGTGATTCTTATGTCATATTCCAAAGGAAACAAATTAGTGTGAAACGATTTAAAATTTGGAACCCAGTTACTAAAAATATTGTTTATAGTTGGGAGGTTGTTTTTAGAGATGTTAAATATGTTCCCAAACAGGAATTTGTACCGTTTGGAAATCAAATCTATATAATAGAGTTTGAGTTAAAGGATCAAGAGTATGACTTAAAAGAGGAAGATTATTTAAAACAAGTAGAACCTCATACTCTATTTTAGAGGAGATCATCTTAGGAAATAAGGAAACCAAAAAGGTATTCCTGATATGATTTTAAATCATGTTTTTCTTTATTTATTACTGATGATGATCCGATAACTATTAAGGAGGTAGTTGATTCATAGGATATTGAAATTTGGAAGAGGGCCATGATTTAAGAAATGGATTCCTTGGATAAAAATAAAGCTTGTGATCTATATGAGTCCCCAGATGGAAAAAAAAAACATTAGTAACAAATGGTTGTTTATGTTGGAGACATTTACCTTCATACTCACTCCTTCGGTCAAATTGGCCTAGTTAAACCACTATCCTAAGTTTAATTGACATCAGTGGAGCATTAATTACCATAATCCCAGTCACTCCCACGCCTACCTACAGTCAAGGAGGCTAACTTAGCCTTCTCCTATAGTCAAGGAGGCTAACTGGAGCACTCCAAGGGTGATCTATGTGACATTCATGCACCTAATTGCTAACTGGTGGTTACTTTCAGTTCAACCAATCAGTTACAGTCAGTTAAGGCACCTCCATTCATTAAATATATCATTTAATGATTATTTGTTATTATTTTAATGAACTAGAGTGAACAAGGCGCCTTCACCAACTTCTGATGGTCAGTTCAGCTTCAGTTAACCTCATCAGGGTTTATTGGAGTCATGCAATACTAGCACTTGATGATTGGATTGCTATGACATATGTTTGATCTCCTTCAGTTGATATTCAGTCATTTATTGCACTCCAACTTTAGTTAGGGTTTGGTGAGTCAATTAGGGTTTTGGCCAAGTGGTTAACTGAGTGAGATTGCATGGAAAAGAGTCAGTTAAGCTAGAATCACTCACTGAATTCGAATTGTCCCTTAGGTATTCGAATTCTTCATGGAGTTAAGCTATTGCTATGCATGGAAATTGTAATCCTTTATTGTTTATATAATATACAGAGAGGAAACCTATTTGGTATTCCAGTTATTTCCAATTCATGAGTATTTGTTAATAATTCTTTGATGATTTTGATTCCTAGTTCCTAGATCATGTGTAAGAATTAATATGGTATCAGAGCATGCGGCAGGACAAAGAACAATCTCTCAAAAACAATATTTTTGACAGATTTCCCCATGGAAAGTGAGCAATAGCTCAAAATTCCAACACTGCACTAGAAGCCAAGGCTTACCACTTAATACCCCAAGTAAAGAACTTGTTGATCAAGCTTGCTTGATTGAATATGCTGGGTGTGATGAAAGCCTCAATGTGCAGGTTGTCTGACCTTACGGTGCCCTTTTGTTTTGATTTACAGGTCTTAATAGGTACAACTTCGAATGGACTCATCAATCCCTCCTCTCACCCCATTCACAAGCTATTCAGAATGGAAGTTGAAGATGATTGCATATCTCAAGAGACGAGGTATCTATGAGGTGTCTATTGGAATTGGAAGAGAGACTTATGAGAATGAGAATGACTGGCTAAATGACATTGACAGAGATTTTGGATCAATAGCTCTGGCCCTTGATGATAGCTTTCTGGCCCTTGATGATAGCTTGTGCTACCTTATTTGTTCTGTTGAATACCCAAAGGAAATCTGGACAATATTGGACAGAACCTTTGGCAAGCACAATGGGGATCATAATAGTACTTTGGAGACCACATCTAGCACCACAAGAGTTCTTTACTCAAAAGTATTAGCCTCTACTCTCTCCGATGAAGTTGTTCAAGATGAAGATGAAGCAGAATCTTCTACACATTCAATTCGAATTGAAGAAAGTCTCCATGAAGTGACTCCTTCTCCTGATGCTCTGGAAGTTCATGAGATCTCTCATATCTCATATTCTCATATTTATGAAATAGAAGAAGATATTCAAATCTCTGATATTTAAGAAAAACACTGCTGCACTTCCATGCAAACATTCAACGGTGATTTTCCTTTGAATTCTATGCAAAATTTACCAGTAACTGCTTCCGACAGTGAAGAGAAATTTGAATTTTCTTCCTCTAATGTTGTTTCTGGTGTGAAAATATGTGATAACTTGGATATTTTGGAAGAAATATAAGATTACCAGAGTGATCCATTCACTCCCCATGATCTAGATCTTCCAGCAAATTCCTGCAGGATTGCATGCACCAAAATTCAGAATTTTGAAGAAGAAGAAAATTGTGCATCCACCGTCTTGGTTGACCATAATTTTGGATCTGATATGAAACTTATTGGGTCTGATATGATCTTATTTGGATCTGATCTGATATTTCTTGGTTCAAAATCTCAGGTTCATAAACCTTCAGTACTGCTTGTAGCTATTCTCATCAATGGTGTGAAGAAACAAGTACCGCAAGTCTCCTTCGAAACTGCTGCTGGGGATTTGATTTCATTTAATAGTTTTGGATCTGTTGTGAACTTATTCAGATCTGATTTACATTCTTATATGATATTAATTTGTTCATATTTTAAAATACAAGAGCTTTCAGTCATGCTTGTAACTTCTCTCATCAATTCTGGTGTGAAAAATCAAGTACCGCAGTTCTTCTTCAATTTTGCTGCTGGGGATTTGGTGTTAGTTTCCTCTTGTGAGGTTGCTGATATTTTATTTTGTGATTCATTAGATATTTTAGAATATATATCAGATTATGGAGCTCAAGAATTCGCTCTCCAGAGTCACAGGGATTCTCTACCTTTGGTCACAAGCTCATCTCCTCACAGAACTAGTAAAGAGGAAGACATTCTGCATCCGCTTGGACACTTGCTCCTAATATTTGGGGCTGATTTTCACGGTTTTCTGTTCAAGGATGAAACATATCAGTTTCTTGAGTGTTCCACACATGGTTCGAATCCTCAAGAACCTTTTCTCTCTCTTCAGATGATTTCAGTTGCTCTACATGGGTCCAGTTTTCACCGTGCAGCTGTTTATATTTTTGATTCAGTTGAGTGCATTGTTTTTCTTCCAAAGTGGAAGATTCCTCCAGAAATATTCATTTAGTTTGGATTCATAGGTTCACATGAACAGTCTCAGGATGCTGCTGCATAGAAGAACCAATTCTTGATTTACTGCTTAGTTTGAGGGGGGGTATTTTTCCCATGAGGTTTTCCCCGTTTCCTTGGTTATATTAAGCAGTTACTTTATTGTACAGGGTGACCTATGGCCTTTTTTTCCAGGGCCCTAGCATTTTATGCATCTATGTTTTCTAACTCTTCCTGAGTATAGCTTAAGGGGGCATGTTGGAGATATTTACCTTCATACTCACTCCTTCGGTCAAATTGGCCTAGTTAAACCACTATCCTAAGTTTAATTGACATCAGTGGAGCATTGATTACCATAATCCCAGTCACTCCCACACCTACCTACAGTCAAGGAGGCTAACTTAGCCTTCTCCTACAGTCAAGGAGGCTAACTGGAGCACTCCAAGGGTGATCTGTGTGACATTCATGCACCTAATTGCTAACTGGTGGTTACTTTCAGTTCAACCAATCAGTTACAATCAGTTAAGGCACCTCCATTCATTAAATATATTATTTAATGATTATTTGTTATTATTTTAATGAACTGGAGTGAACAAGGCGCCTTCACCAACTTCTGATGGTCAGTTCAGCTTCAGTTAACCTCATCAGGGTTTATTGGAGTCATGCAATACTAGCACTTGATGATTGGATTGCTATGACATATGTTTTATCTCCTTCAGTTGAGATTCAGTCATTTATTGCACTCCAACTTTAGTTAGGGTTTGGTGAGTCAATTAGGGTTTTGGTCAAGTGGTTAACTGAGTGAGATTGCATGGCAAAGAGTCAGTTAAGCTAGACTCACTCACTGAATTCGAATTGTCCCTTAGGTATTCGAATTCTTCATGGAGTTAAGCTATTGCTATGCATGGAAATTGTAATCCTTTATTGTTTATATAATATATAGAGAGGAAACCTATTTGGTATTCCAGTTATTTCCAATTCATGAGTATTTGTTAATAATTCTTTGATGATTTTGATTCCTAGTTCCTAGATCATGTGCACGAATTAATAGCTTAATAAGAAGTTAAATGTAGAAAGTAAAGTGGACAAGTAAAAATACCTCTTAGTAAAAAGGGGATATTCCCAGGTAGAGGAGATTAATTTTAGTGATATTTTTTCTCATGTTGCTAAATTAACTTCTATTATATTTATTTTGTATACTACTACTTCTTTTGAAATGGAAGTAGAGGAGATGGATGCGAAGAAAACATTTATACATGGTAATATTGAAGAAGAAATATACATGAAACAAACATAAGGTCTTACAGTGAAGGGAAGGAAAGAGTTGGTATACAAGCTAAAGAATTTCTCTTATTGTAACATCCCCATACCCCATAATGCAGATTATTAAAAAAAAATTCTTCAAGAACACTTGTTCTCTTTTCAAACACTGGAATGGACGTAAACTCAATCTTCCACCATCATTCTTAGGCTTAAGAACCCATGTACATCACTGTAATAGTCCTTTCGCCATTGACAGATCCATTATGTGCATGGAAATCCTTCTTCTGCACTGAACTTGTTCTTTCCGCACTTTGCCTTCCGCCCTTCCAACCTCGAAACTTGGGATTTGAAAAATCAAAGGCCCAACGAAGTGAATTGTCATACTTTTGCCTTCTACACTTTTGCTTTTTGTCCTTTCGACCTCAAAAATCAGAAATCAGAAACATAATGTGTGACGAGAGCACTTATGACTATTTCGTCTTCCGCCTTGTGCACTTCCTCCTTTCGTCTTCTGCACTTTGTAACTCGGAAATCAAAACCATAATGCTCAATGAATTCCTTCAACCATAGTTCCTCCTTTCACTTTCCACCCTTGCTCCTTCCTCCCCCAGAACTCGGAAGTCAGAAAACTAGCAAACGAGAAATCGCTATCCTTGTTCCTGCATTCCACATTCCGCCTTTCCACTCTCCAGTGTGGAACTCAGGAATTGGAAGACCAATTATTTACCTTAACCTTTTTTTAGTTTTCCACGTTCCACATTCCACCTTCCGTAGGCGGATTCTGTGGTGCAAAAAACTCATTTTCTTCCTTATCTTTTCTTCTGATTTCCACCTTCCTCCTTCTGCCTTTCGTAGGCGGATCCCGGAAGTCAGAAATTCCACATTTAGGTTCCATAAAACTTCTTTCTCCTGCCTCAGAGATTCCGCCTTTTGATGCGGATATCGGGGTGCAGAAACACTTAGATCAGCTGCAAACTGACTCTTTAACTAGGCTATTCTATCCTCCAAGGACTTAAATAAAATGCATTGAAAATACAATGCAAATGGATAAGTAAAAATGTAGGGAAATATACACAAGTAAACCTCTACTTAGTTATTATCAATCATCCAATATGAACATAGTGATTCATAGACAATTACATGGCATAAACAAGCATAACAAATATACTCATGCAAAAGTGAATGCTACTTCATTCATATCAAGAATTATTCTTTATCAATTCAACATATTCATCCACAAGAAACTTCAAGGCATAAATAACAATAATAGAGAATACTTATCTTGATGATTAAGCTGTCCGACAACTAGCTAGGTAACTACAATGTTCCACCCAACCATAGGCCAGTGAGTTCATTAATCTCTCAACACACTTCCACCCTCGAGATGGGAATTATTTCCATAAGAAAATAGGGAACAACAGGTTTACACACAACCAACACACCACAAAACACAGTCAAACCAACCTATAGTTGGGTTTTTCAGACTGTCCAAGGAAAGAAGCCAAAAAACAACAAAACACAACCAAACCCACTAACAGTTTGGATTATCAAGCTACTAAGGCAATGGAAATGTAGAATTTCTAGTCTAGTGAGCTCAACCCCAGAGCTAAGGACACCTACACTAGATCTGGCTTGGCCTCCACAACTCCAACACCAAAAAACAAAAGGAATTATTCCTTTCACTCCTACATAGTCCTTTAGGCCATAAATTCTCTTCTAGTGTTCTCCCAGGTGTGCAGGTGGGATTTACCAACCCCACTTGATCTGTCTATGAGGTTCCTTTCTTTACTAGTCTTATTAGCCAATTCTGGCCCTCCTCCACTCTTAAGCCTTCAAACCAAAACAAGAATGCACAACACAACAATCCTCAAATAAAACAAAGTCATACAAGATTCAATCTGTAACACAGAGAAATATGGGTCTCATACCACAATGTCAATCAGACAAAATGTTGCAGAACTACACTTTTGCATGCATGATAGTCGAACCACCACCGTGCGCGTCTCTAGAGAAAAACGAACGATCCAGGAATGATCAAATGATAGAATAATGAACAGCCATGACACTCAGGAACAAAAAAAACTTCTCATGCCTCGGAGAAAGGGAGGATTGGCACGCATCATGTGTTTTCTTGATACATAAGCAAGAATGCGGCTTCCTAGACTGCAAACTTGTAGGCTTTCTCAATCAAACCATCAAATTTCCATGCCTTTCTATACCTAAGGCATTAACTGTCTCACCAAATTATGGAATAAATTGATGATTGAGGACAAAGGACAAACAAGTTAGTTGAGGGTTCATGGGTTTCCCCATTCACATCTGGTCACTATTTAAGTGATTGTCTTCTTGTTTTCATTCTAGTGTGTATTTTATTTTCATATTTGGGAATTAGTGTATATGGACCAGAATTCATATTGCATGCTATAGGTCCATTGTTTAAGCATTTTCAAATATTTTCTTCTAAAGTCTTGCAGAATTCACTTTAACTAGGTGCTCTGTTAGATGGGTTGTCTCCCTCTGTCTGCTAATCCATTCGCCAATTACTCCAGATTGAAGAAATGGTGTCTGTCTTGCCTTTGTACATTAATTTTTGGACTTCCTACCTCCCATAACCATTTTTCAACTCTGATAGCCGACCCCATGGCCCAATGGTTTTCCCTCGATTACCCCTCCAAACTTTATACAAAAAAATCCTCTATTCAGAAAATATGACCTTTTGGTTGTTGTTGATTGATTATCTTGAGTATGAAAACCTTGTAAATAGTGAGAGATCCCTGTCTGATTGTATTGGGCCAGAAATATAGTCTAAATAGGTTGTGTTTGTGATGTCCCCGGTTTTGACCCCGTTTGCATGATGGATATAATGTAATTAATCATGGTGAGGAGCTCAAGGCAAAAGCCCCACCATCGATTTGGTTGTGTATGTTTCGGCAATGGGGGATAATTGCCGATGGTATGTCGCGCTATCCGACACATTTTAATTCGGGATCATGTAAACACGCACATCAAATAAAACTAAAACCACAACCAGCTACGGCAGTGCAACGTTGAATGAAAAGGGCATGGTTCCAAAGGATAAGGGGTGGGGGATGTCAAACCTTGGTTATGGGGGAAAAAACCCATGTTTCACCACCTTTGTTGTTTGTCACCTTTTGTCTCATCCAACCTCTTTCAACCTCTTTAATGTTTTGATTGGGTAGCTGAGGAGTAATGGCTGCTGGTGGTTGAGGTAGTTAATGCCTTTGGGAATGGGGTGGTAGGACTGTCAGTCCTTTTCCCACTTTCCCACTCCACCCACATCTGCCCATTCTTCTCCCTCATGCACTCTTCCCTGGGCAATTCACCCTCACCACGATTTTGGGTCTGTTGGTTCCTCACGCACAGGCCCTAGGCGATTTTGGTCTCACGCAGGCATTTTCTTCCTCTTCATGAGTTGCTAAACGCTCAGGCACTTGCAATTCACATCCTCTTGACTGCTGTGCATTCTCACGCAGAGAATTTCCCTCCCATTTCTCATTTTCGCGCACAGGAATTTCCTGGGTTTTACCCACGTTGTTTTCCTCTGCGGATTGGTGAATGGAGTGGCTGAATCCTTTCCCCATGGGTCGAATTGTGGGTTCTGCGTTGATTATTACCCACGCCCAGGCTGGGAGTCTATAAATTTGTTTCCAGCGTGGTCTATGTGAGTCTTCCCGTGGTTCCATTTCCTTGGACGAGCTGTTGATTTTCCCCTGCTGTAAGTGTGTTTGCTGCTACGTTTGGGAATTTGTGGTATGCCGCTTCAGAATTCGTTTGTCCTGTTTTAAGCTATGACAGCTGATTGGTTGCCTAAGTGCAATGGATATTCTTCGGACTGTGCTGGCTTGGCTTGGTTGTTGAAAGCCTGTGAAACCCAGCTGTGTTGGTTTGTTGTTTGTGCCCCTTGGCTATGTATAAGCCTCCAATTGACCCTTATTTCGGAGGAACCATGCCCAGCTCAGGGGTGGCAGCGTTGCTGAGAGACTGATGAGCACGCTGGCCTATGGTTGGGTGGAACGTTGTAGCGACGTAGATGGTTGCGGGTGAATTCTTCATCAAAAGATAAGTACTGCTGGTTACTTCATCTCTATAATTTATATTGATGTCAAATGATGGAATGTATTTCTGTTGCTTCCGTTGTATGATTGAAGAGTTTTGCATCTGTGTATGCTTGTAAATTTTATGTCCAGCATTGATTTCTTTGATTATGTTCATGGGGCCATTTTCCCGTTTGATTTGTTGAGGTGTTCGTCGCGTCCTCTTTGCCGGTTGAGGGACGGGGATGTGATAGTGTTGTTACCCCAGGGTTTACCTTCCGCAACCTGGGTACGTTCTGGGTGTTAACAATTCATTTTTCCATTAATAGATCCATTTTGTGCATGGAAAGCCTTCTTTCGCACTGAACCCGTTATTTCCACACTTCATCTTCCACCCTTCCAGCTTCAGTACTCAGGAGTTGGAAGTTCTAAGGCTCGACGAAGTGAATGGTTGACCTTCCACCTTCCGCACTTCTGCTTTCTATCCTTTCGACCTCAAAAATCGGAAACATAATGTGTGACGAGAACACTTAACGAATATTTTGTCTTTCACCTTCCGCACTTCCTCCTTCCTCCTTCCTCCTTCCGCACTTCAGAACTCAAAAATTGGAACCATAATGCTCGACGAAGTCCTTCAACCATAGTTCTGCCTTCCAAATTCCACCCTTCCAGCTTCCGCATTGCCCCTTCTCGGTCTCTAGTGCGGAACTAGGGAAGCGAAAGACCAATTATTTACCTTAACCTTTTTCTGATTTTCCACCTTCCTCCTTCTATAGGAAGTTTCCAGGGTGCATAAAACTCACTTGCTGCCTTATCTTTTCTTCTGATTTCCACCTTCCACCTTTAGCCTTCCAAAGGTGGATCCCGGAAGTTAGAAATTCCACATTCAGCTTCGATAAAACTTCTTTCTCCCACCTTCGATATTCCACCTTCCGCTGTAGATTCCGGGGTGCAAAAACATTTAGATCAGATGTAAACTGACTCTTTGACCATGATTTTCTAGCCTCCAAGTACTTAAGGAAAATGCATTGAACATACAAGGAAAATGCAGAAGTAAAAATGCATGGAAATACACACAAGTAAACCTCTACTTAGTCATCATCAAGCATCCAACATGAACATAGTGATTCATATATAATTACATGCAATAAACACGAATAACATAGATACTCACGCAACAATGAATCCTACTTCATTCATATCAAGCATTCTTCTCTATCAATTCAACATATTCATCCACAAGCAACTTCAAGGCATAAACAAGAATACCAGAGAATACTTATCTTGATGATTAAGCTATCCTGCAACTAGCTAGGTGACTGCAACATTCCACCCAACCATATTCCAGTGTGTTCATTAATCTCTCAACACATTTCCACCCCCAAGCTGGGCATGATTTCCACAAGGAACTAGGGAACAACAGGATTATAGACAACCAACACACCAAAAAACACAGTCAAACCAACCTATAGTTGGGTTTCTTAGACTATCCAAGGCAACAAGCCAAAACACAACAAGAAACAACCAAAACCACTAACAGTTGGGCTTATCAGGTTTCTAAGGAGATGGAAAGGTATAATTTCTAGGCTAGTGAGATCAACCCCAGAGCTAAGGACACCCACACTAAATCTGGCTTGGACTCCACAACTCCAACACTGCCCAACACAAGGAAGTATTCCTTTCATTTCTACACAGACCTTTAGGCCATACCTAATTCCCTTCTAGTGTTCTCCTAGATGTGCAGGAAGGATTTACCAACCCCTCTTGATCTGTATGTGAGGTTCCTTTCTTTACTAGGATTATCATCCAATTTTGTCTCTCCTCCACTCCTAATCCTTTAAACCAAAATAGGGATGCACAACACTACAATCCTCAAAGAAAACATAACCATACATGGTTCACTCTGTAACATAGATAAAGCAGGGTCTCATACCACAATGCCACCTAGACAAAATGCTCTATAACTACACTTCTGCATGTAGGATAGTCGAACCACCATAGTACATGTCTCCAGAGAAAAAAAATGATCCAGGTATGATGGAATGACAAAATAATGAACAACCACGACGCTCAGGAACAACAAAACATTCTCTCGCTTGGGTGAAAGGACGATCTGACACGCATCACATTCTTTCTTGATGTAGAAGAAAGAATGTGTATTCCCATACTACAAAATTGCATGCTTTCTCATTCAAGCCATCAAACTGCCATGCCTTGCTCTACCGAAGACATTAACTGCCTCACCAACTTCTGGAAGAAATCGATGATTGAGGATATATGACAGAAAAGGTAGTTGAGGGTTCATGGGTTTCCCCATTGACATCTGGTCACACCCTATTGGCTCAAGAGTTTGAATAAATCCCCACCCTCTCCCTTTTGGAATCATTCCCCCATCTCTTTAAAGTTTCAAGTCCCATACCTAGTTGTGGTATTATATTAATTTGTACTTTTACATGATAAATAAAAATATATATTGTGCTCGGCTTAGCGCCAAAACCATAGGTATCAACCTTGATCACCTATACACAAAACATCAGTCAATGGAAGGTCCTTGGAATTGAGTTCCTCTCCATGATTTCCATACAATATTTACATCATGTGCAATTAAATACCATGGGGTCAAAACTGGGGTATTACACTTATGGTATGACAAAATAACCTAGGATGTGGTACCATAATTTTGATAAAAACATCATTAGACTGGGTTTTGTGAGAAGGGAGATGATCATTGTGTATATTCCAAGTAATTTTGTGGACATTTGATTAAGATAATTTTATATGTTGATGACATGTTTTTTTATCATAAACACCATGAATTCCATCAAGGAGGTGAAATTGCATCTATCCTCCAAATTTGACATGAAGGATCTTGGTGTTGATAACTTCATTATTGAGATGGAGATTAAAAGAGATCCTATAAACATGAAACTTTAATTAAATTATAGAAACTATGTTGAAATGATGTTGTATAGATTTAACATGTAGGAATGAAAACCAATCAAGGTTCATATTCTTGTAAGTGTAAAGTTATTTGTATATCATGAGTGTTAGAGCAAAATAACTCTCTCCATATCTTCATTATCCTCCCTAGTGACTTATACTATAATTTCATGCACCTAGTAGGCCAAATATCATTCAATTTGACCACTTGAGTAACCCTAGACATTAATTCTAAACAATAAGGGCCATAAATTTCCTTAACTACACTTTTTAACAACTCTTGATGTCTATTTTTGATTGACATGGGCACAGTCCTTGATTTGGGCACTTTCTCCCTGATTTTAGGAATGACTAAGTTAAAGGTGAGATATGAACTAGTTCATGAGGGATCACTCCACTAATTATGGTCCTAACTATCCATGTTTAGTCATTAACACATTAATTGATCAGTTTTAGGGATGTGATCCCCATGCATGTGGTTTCACTCAATTGCTTATGCAGTCTTTCGGTTAGAACTAGTATTTAGGAAATCATAAGTCACTTAAACTCAACTTGGAGACTGTGCATGGATAACTTAGGGTATATGGATCTAATTAATCCTAACTAGCATCTCATGCATTGCAAGATAAATTCGAATTGCCTTCATGGCCTATTCGAATTTCCTTTTCTATTTATACTTTTTAATTCATTCATTGAAGGTTAATGTAATACAATGTTCTCTCTTGTTATTGACTGCCCTATTTTGTGTAATGATTAATTTTTAGCACATTTATTGTGTGAATTTGCTAGATTGATAATCTCTTCCAAAATATTTCTATGTTTCTTAGTATCTAGATCTACATCCTCAAAATTCTTCTTATCCTCTTCTTTTGAGGATAATTTATAACATGGATTATTTTTATGCCATTAATAAATCCTCCCTTCATGTCTTTGAGATCGTCTTTACTTTCTATCTCTTTGAGATCATATTTTTTGGCCATATTTTGTGCCATCTCTTTGATATCAACATTGAAATATTATAATTTTATTTTAGTGACCATATTTAGGATGTCAATCTTTCTTTCCATTGTATATTGAATTCTCTCTTTTCTCTCTTTGGACTTTGACACCATAAATTCCACATGTTCATTATTTTGTTGTGTTAAGGATTACCCTTCATAAGTGTTTATATGAGTCACATTTGGAATATTATGTCTAGATATGATGGGTTTAGGAATTTACAACGTCTAATGGCAAAGGGAGTGCCATGATCCATGACTCTCTAATATATTTTTGGGTTTCCAACAAAAGTTCTTAGTAAATATTTTACAACTCTTAGTAACGATGATGGACAATACCCTTAGAAAACTACTAGAGTCCTAAGTACGAGAGAATGATATCCCCAAGTCAGGTGCCTGGTTTACTATAGATATAGATGTCCAATAAATAATAAATCTATGTTTGGTATTAGTTATTCTTATGGGGATTTTTATATAACCTAGTGTATATGGAAGATGAAATCCCTATACAAATTCTTTTTAATTTGGTACTTCTCTTTTTTACACACAAAGGTGTACAAGCATTTTTAATGATGACCCAACCTTTATTCTTATGTGTATAATATCCCCTAGGACATTTTACCAAATGAATGATATATATTTGTGTTTATATATGTTAATACATGTATTTGGCCTAGAAAACTTAATATCTACGAAATGAAGAGATAAAGAATTGTAGTTCCCTAAAAGCCCTATCCCAAGCCATGATTTGAGGGAATATTTACTAGTCAAACTTATAATTATTCTAAGTTTACCATTTTGAATACTCAATTGATAATTTTTTTATAAGACATTCTATGATATGTCCTCTTTAGGATTGCAATTATCCCATGCAATTTTTCCCTTCCAAAAAAAATTTATGCTCGAATTACTTGCATCTATTAATGTTTCCTTATTTCTAGAGAGTGAACTTGTATGAACCATCCAATTTGCCAATATTTCCCTAATAGGCATGGCATTTGGACCTAAAAAACCATGGTATGTCTTATTTACAATTCCGCATATAGCTTTCAATTTGTATCTTGTAATATTTATATACCTTTGTTTTACCAAATGCACTTGTTAAAGCGTAGTTTGAGGAGTAAAAACATCCCCAAGTTTTATAACCTATAACTTGACTAAAAAATATAACGAACTAGATTCTAGTTTTTTCACCTAATGTACTTTTATATTTCCTCTATCAATCCTTATTTAGGTCCTTTATTAACCCTAAACATTTCACCTACTAAAATGATCAAAAATAAAGTTGGAGTGAAAATAGTAACATGGTTCATATGAAGGAGACAAACCAAATATCATCTATTCTCATACCAAATGTTATGGACCACATAGCTAAATAAGATTAACCAAGCCTACATTGAGTTCCCCTCTATCTTGTCTTACTTACTTTTGTAAAATATTTTCCTTTGGTTATGTATATAATAATGAAAAAGTATTAAACATTATACTTATTTATCGTAGTAGGATGTTGTATAGTTTCCTATATGCATTAGTGAAATTGTGTAGCTATCAAAATGATGTTGATGACTTGTTGGGTAGATTTTCTGACTATGGCCAACTGTAGAAGGATAAATTCAATAAGTCGACTTGAACGATAGTCAACTTAGTTGATCAACCGATTAAGTTGATGAGCCGACTTAGTCGACCAACCGACTAAGTCGGTCGGCCGACTAAACTAGAGATTAGGTCAGCCACCTAAGGTCATGTCAGTTCATCGAACCGAAAGGTAGTTATTTTGTAACCATTCTGTAATCATATATATTAGGTTGTTGAGCCAGATGAGAACTCAGTTTAGTTCTGTGTATTGTATGGACTCATTATTATAATATAGTCTGCTGATTCATCTACTTATTCTTATCTCTTGTCTCTGTTTTATATGTATGTTTTAGCATGTATTATTGGTAACCTTATGTGATCTATGAGATTACAACATTGGTTCCGTTTCTAGTAGTACATGTCTGAAATGTATGCAAACAGATGACACTAGAGCAGGAGATTAAGGACTGGTGGGAATGTAAAGTTGCAAACTATTTGTAGAATTATGCACGAAGGAATAGATTAACAATTGCACAAGCAAAAGAAAGATTCTTCACAGAAACACATGAGAAGTTTGTAGAATCAGTGCCCCAACTTCTAAAGAAATTCCTGGATGAGAAAGCCGAAAGGGACTAAAGAACAACAGTTGCTGGAAAAACTGATCCGAGGAGGTAGAACAAACTTGTCGGAGTGGTTCAAGAAAATTGTTGACGACTTCTATAATGAGCAAGCAGTCGAAGACAAAACTTCAGTGGAAACTGTCAAGGAGAAATTTTACACAGACCTCACTGAACAATTTCTGTGTTCCTTACCAACTTTGTTATTCAAATTTTTGATCGAGAAAGGAGTAGGACATATTGTCGAACCTCATTTATCACTTCACCAACTACCTTCAAACTCTAACTGGGCAAAAAAACAAAGGAAGTGGGAAAAATATATTGCAGAAAGGGAGTGGGAATACTTCTTGAGCAAGTAGACCGAACTATTTGGGATTTCTAGAAAGCATCGGGTAGGCTATGGGGGGATAGCTGGTCATGTGTCGAGATAGAGTAGAGTGGATTCTAGTCGACTAGAAACAGATACCATTCACCAGTAATGAGAAGTTGCCTAAAAGGGAACTCAAGAGAATAAGTATCATGTGAAGGTATGTCGAACATTCAGAAAATAGAGAGGGAAGAGAGACAACAGAGGAGGGAAGCAAGAAGAGAAAGAGCCTTAGAGCTGCATAGAGGAAGGAATCCTAGGGCGACCGACCAGGAAGAGAATCCGCCAGAGTCAGGTCATGACCGACATGAAGAAGGCATGGAACAATAGGCATCCCATATGGAGGAATAATTGTGGATATAGCAGCCAGAACTCTCCAATTAAGAGCTCCCCATGAAGGAACAACCCTCTCTCTATTGAATCTGTGTACTCGGATACAGACTATTGTCGAAGAGGACCTCCGACTATGAGCTGGTGACTTTGGTATATGGAGTTGACTAGACGAAGAAACATACACTGGATGACACCTTATTATATGTCGAATAGAGGAAGGAAAATAGGTTACCTTTCAAGCAATACCCTCCAACCGAAGTATCCACTTACTCTTACGGACACATGAAGGAGAACCCCCCTGCCAAACACAACTTTGGAAGACACAGACCATTCAGAACTGCAGACAAATAGTTGCAGTGGGCCATCGACAGTAGAAGTCGAGATCAACCGAATACAGGTTGAAGAAGAATTGACAACTGATGGGAACAGAAGTTTCATTGACCATAGTCCCGTAGAGACGAATAAACCAATAACCCCACTACCCCCACCCCCACCTCCACCACTGCCACCTCTTGAGAGTAGTGACAGTGATTCAGACATGGGTCATATATCAGCTCACATTCCTCTATATGAGGGGGATGAGGACCCCAGATGACACTGGTTCGTTTGTGAGTCGACTTGGGAGTCCAACCAAGTTACAGACAAAGATAGATAAATGACACAGTTTGCAGGTGCCTTTAGGAAAAGGGCATTGACCTGGTATATGAACTTTTTAGAAAGACAACCTATAGAAACCAAAGCCAATATCAAGGTGCAATTTTTATCATTTTTCAAAACTCCAGATTCCAAACACCTGGCAGCAAAAAAACTAAAAACTACATCACGGAATCCAGGGAAAACCATCCACGACTATGATAAGCACTAGAAATACCTTCTAAGCCAGCTGGACTATGTTATATATTAATAATTACTAATCCAGTGGTTTCTTGCAGGTTTATCTCAGAAAGTCTGCTAACACATCAGTCTGGAAACATTCAAATCCTACGAAGATGCACTCACAAAGGCTCTCCAAGTGGAGATGGATGAGGACATACTCGCTTACTCCGCTGAGCACAGATTGGAAGAACAACTGGAAAGTGTGCATAAGTATTTAAAGGAGTTAAACCTCAAGAATCAGGAGATCTGGTGCACCAAATGCTCGACGGCCGGGCACTCCAAAGACAACTGTCGACAGGAATACAGCCAATAGGACGTTCGATTCGCGCAGACCAAAACCTTTTGGAACATTTTCCAGGAACATGGGGATCACTTGACAAAAGACTACCCATTCAACATGAAGAACAGCAAGGCATCTTGGTGTGCAATCTGTGAAACCAAAAATCATAATACAGCTGACTGCCATTTGAACCTGAAGAACCGATAGAAATACCATGTAGTCTACCAAACCAACGTGGTTGCACAACACAATGAGCAAAACAATTTACCAAACGATCAGAATGGTCATAGGTATGAAGGCCGGAGATACGAACACCAGTACGACAATCGACGTGGAGGCTTCGGAGGAAGAGGTCGATTCCCTGGGAATCGCGACAACTGATCGCGTCGACCCATCCAGTGCTTTACATGTTACATGGAGGGACATCGGTATGCAGATTGTCCATATAAAGACAGAACTGATCTCAAATTTTGTACTCATTCTGGAGTAAGGGATCACTCACTAGAGGATTGCCCTACCATGTTGGAAAAAATTAAATACAAAGAAAAATGTTAATGTCTTGTCCTGTGTGCAAAAAAATGATGTAATAAATACAAAAAAATTGCATATTGTAACTTGACAAGGAACAAAAATAGGAAGTGATAACCCACGAATCAGTAAAATCAAAGAGAAAATTGTCTATCCTGATCCACTAAAAGAGAAACAAACATATTAAGAAGCAACCACTGTATTCAAAGAATTTGCATGACAAGAACACGCTAACAACAATCGACATAACATAATAAACGAATTAATACAACTCGTACAAAAAGATAATTCAGTCTCTCAGTTCATCGACTTACTATATGAAATCAAACATCACAACTTTGACAAAAAAAAAAAGAACATCTGCAGCTTAAATAAAAAAGACAAAGGAGATGCCGACCCACTTGTCAACCTGGAAATTGAAGAATACTATGTCCGACAAGTAGTGCTCGACTTTGGATCACAAGTAAACATCATGACTTGTGACACTTAAAAGCAAATGGGCAGACCTCGACTGCATGAGTTAGGCATATACCTGAAACTAGCCGACCAAGGCCTAATCGAACCTATTGGAATCTGGAAAAGCACCAACACGACTATAAAAGGAATCTCAACCAAATTCGACTTCTAGATCATTGACCCTAAGGAAGGATCCAAATCCTTCCCAGCGTTAGTATATAGACCTTGGGGTAGAAATATGAAAGCATCGATATCCATGGACAAAGAAAGGATCAAATTGAAAGGAAACAAACAAAAGGTCATTGTACCTATTCAACCATCTCAAGGAGAACCGTGGACTGAATCTATTGATGAAGAAGTCGATGCTCGACAACTCTACCAGATTCAAAACAATACCGATTATACAGAACCTAACATCTATAGAGAGCTTCATCTAGGCAACCAAGACTCAGTTGGTTATAATTCATATGCAGAATTATATGATTGGGAGATCGAGAACTATGAAACATAAGCAAGAGGGTGCTGGACTATACAAAAAGTGCAGAAAAAACCCACCCAACAGTGCTTCATAGTGTCCATTGTCCCAAAAATCTTTGAGAAAAAAATTAGGGAATACCCTACCTTACAACCTACCAATGTAAATACTACACAAATACCAAGATACAAGGAAAGGGAATTGCCATTCATGGATGTAGAACAAGTTTCCAAAAATATTGGTGAACATGGCTGACTTCAAAGCCTAGTAGAAACTTTTACAGGACAAGCTGCTAGATGGTGGGATACCCATTAGACAAGACTGTAGACCTGGACAACAACTTCAACTTACTTTGTCGAAAGGTTTGGAGAAAATAAGTTCACCAAACAAGCTCAGATACCCATATTCACTCAAGGACAGAACCCAGAAGATCATATTAAAACATGTGAAAAAGAGTGGAGAAGACTTGGATACAAGGATGAAAGAGCCTGGCCACACCTGTTTTCATCAACCCTCGTTGACTTACCAAACAAATGGTATAAAATGTAAGAAGCTAGAGGTGAAACATTCTTATGGCATGAACTCAAGGAAAATTTCATTTAAGACTTCAACTTTATACCTCAAAATGAAAACTTGGTCGAAACAACAAAACAGATTAAAGAATTTATCCAGCCGACCGAAAACAAACCCTTAAAAGATAACCGACAGAAAATGAAATGCCACAATATAAAAACAAGGACAAAACCATAGTCGACAAGACTACAGTTAGAAAATTAAAACACAGAAGGGAAAAGCTTTAGATGGAAATCAAACCATGTCGAAACAACCAAACCTATCTGTACAATCCTTAAAGTAGAAACAATCAACAAACAGGATCCCGATAGAATGACTGCAGCTAACTTCCCTGCCACATTTTCATAGTTTAAATAAGGCAGTCAATCGTTCAATGAAGCCAAAGCACCAGAATGGCTAGATGCTAAAGTCAAAACTAGGGAATTCGACATCTCAAATGATGATCGACCAAAAATGGCAAATATTGGTGACTACTGGAGTCAAGATCAGACCACAGAGATAGTGAACTTATTAAAATAGTTCCAAGATGTATTTGCTTGAGATTATAAATAC
This sequence comes from Pseudotsuga menziesii, assembly GCA_001517045.1. NCBI lineage: Eukaryota > Viridiplantae > Streptophyta > Pinopsida > Pinales > Pinaceae > Pseudotsuga > Pseudotsuga menziesii. The sequence goes on from LPNX010948581.1 coordinate 72,076, forward strand.
CTCAAAGGCTTATTCCACGAAATGGGAGAAATGAAAATTGATACTAAACTTGATGTTATACCTATGAAGAAAAGGCAATATAAACTAGCTCACAAATACAAAGAGATAGTCAAAAAGGAAATTGATAACATGCTTGCAGCAGGCACCATCTATCCCATCGACCAATCAGAATGGGCATGTCCAATGGTTGTACAACCTAAGAAACATGATCCAACCAAACTAAGAATTTGTGTTGACTTCAGGGAACTAAACAAAGTGACACTGACAGATCCATTTCCAACTCCTTATGTAGATGAAATCTTAAATGAAGTTGTAGGACATGAATGCTACTCATTTACAGATGGATTCTCAGGTTATAACCAAGTACCAATAGCTAAAGAAGACCAGAAGAAGACAACCTTTATGTGTGAATTCGGTTCATTTGCTTACAAAGTTATGCCTTTTGGATTAAAAAATGCACCTGCAGTATTCTCTAGGATTGTTGTCAAAACATTTCAGGAATATATTTACAAGACCATGGCAGTATACTTTGATGATTGGACAATATAATCCATGTTAAAGGATCATTGCAAATGGCTTAGACTTATGCTGGAGAGATGTTGACAAATTCAACTCTCCCTAAAAATGAAGAAATGCATATTTGTGAACTCCATAGGGATATTATTAGGGCACATTGTCTGTAAGGAAGGTATTAAGGTTGATTTTGCAAAGATCAAAATTATCCTCGACCTAAAACCACCAGTAAACCCAAAACAAGTCAGGGTGTTACTGGGCCACACAGTCTATTACAGAAAATTCATAAGGTATTATTAAGATATGACCTATCCACTTGAAGAACTATTAAGGGAATATCAAGAATTCAACTGGACAGAGGAGTGCCACATATCATTCAAAAAATTAAAAAGAAAACTAGTCGAAGCACCAATCCTAAGGTTTCCAAACTGGTCGATCAAATTTCATGTTCATATTGATGCATCAGGTTTGGCAATAGGAGCAATCCTAACCCAACCAGGTGATTATGGAATGGATTATCCTAGAGTTTACAATAGTAGAAAATTAAATAAGGCTGAGAGAAACTATTCGAAAACAAAAAGAGAAGCACTAGGAATGGTCTTTGCACTACAAAAATATCAACATTATCTTTTAGCTAAAACATTTATATTCGATGCAGACCATTAGGCACTTAAGTGTCTCATCAATCAACCCCTATATCATGGAAGAATCTATCGATGGTTGCTATTATTCCAAGAATTCAAATTTGAAGTTGTTGTTCGACCAGGTAAGTTAAATGTCGGTCCTGACCATTTATCTAGAATCGACACAAGAGAAGAGCTGACAGGAGTTGAAGATGTCTTACCTGATGCATATTTATTTTTGATAGAAGCAGTCCCAGTAGAATTAGAAGAAATAGCCCAGTTCCTGGAAAATGGACATGCACTAGAAGGAATGAGTACAAAGAAGAAGCAGATATTAGATATGAAGGCTACACCATACAGTCTTATAAATGGTTTCTTATACAAAATGGGGTTAGATGACATCCTTAGAAGGTGTGTACTAGAACACGAATGAGACAACATTATGCGTGAAGCACACTATGGACTTGCAGGAGGACATTTCCAAGTAGACACAACTGCTAAGAAAATCCAGCAGTCAGGGTTATGGTGGTCGACACTCCACAGGGATTGCAAAATTTTTGTCAGTCAATGTGACAGATGTCAACGACTAGGTTGATCCTTTCCTAGCACAAAAATTCCTTTGATATCAATGAACCCAAGTTTGACATTAGAAATTTGGGCCATAGACTTCATAGGACCATTTCCTATACCAACAAAAAGGACAGGTGCAAGGTACATGTAACTAAATAGGTAGAGGCTGAACCAGTCGACACATGTTCTAGTGAGATAGTTGCTAAGTTTATCTATGAGAATATCATCACCAGATTTGGATGCCCACTAGCCCTCATTAGCAACCAAGGAACACACTTCATCAATAAAACTATCAAAACCCTAACCGACCAGTTCCAAATCGACCATCGTTGAAGTATAGCATACCATCCTCAGTCGAATGGAGCAACTGAATCATTTAACAAAACATTAACCAAAGGACTAACAAAAATATGTAGTGCTGATAAGGATGGATGGGACGAGAAAATACCAGCAATATTATGGGCGTACAGAACAGCGTATAAATGTTCAGCCGACCAAGCTCCTTTTTGACTAGTCTATGGACAAGAAGTAGTAGTTCCACTACACTTCTGAAAATAGACACCTATCATCACAGAAATACTACATGTCGATGTTGAACAAGGAATAAAGGACTGACTACTGCAACTAAGCAAACTCGAAGAACACTGACTAATGGCAATACAACATCAAGAAATCTAGAAATAGCAATAGAAAGCCTAGCATGACCGAAACATCAAAAACAAAAACTTGTCAGTAGGAGACCTTTCTTTACTATACAATAGTCGAGTGAAAGGAAAACCTAAAAAACTCCATACATAATGGATGGGACCCTACGTTGTCAAAGAGATACATACCAATGGATCAATCCGACTATGGAAATTACAAGGCATAGTATTGCATAAGCTTGTTAATGGAGCCTGACTAAAAGGCTACAGAAACTAGTGAAAAAAAAATCCCTATAACGACCATAACTGTAAATCAAAAAACTATAAAAACCTAAAAATCCAAAAAAGCAAAATAGTCCCGTACATGCAGAAAACTATGATGAGATAGTACACACATGATGATGACCAAAGATGATCCAGATCGAGCTATGATCCAGATCCAGTTATGATGACTCTGAGAGATCCAGATCGAGTGATGATCCAGATCCAGCAGTGGTGATCCAGATCGAGTGATGATCCAGATCCAGCAGTGGTGATCCAGATCGAGTGATGATCCAGATCCAGTCCAGTGATGATGATCCAGATCGAGTGATGATCCAGATCCAGTGATGATGATCCAGATCCAGTGATGATCTAGATCCTATGATGATATTCTATGATGATCCAGATCCGATGATGACTTGAAGACGAAGATGACTTGAAGATGAAGATGATCCAGTTGATGCAGAGAAGAAGACCAGTGCTGAAAATTGTGTCGAAAGAATACCTTCCTAGTTAAGAGGGAGTGTTGATGTATATGTAACTTCGGAATGTATTCTTCTATGTATCTTATGTATTGTAACCCAATGTTTATTCCGGGATGTTTCCATTATGATCGGGAGGATTATTAATGTAAACAAGTCTTGTCAAGTCATTAGGTAAGTCCCCACAGTTTCGGGGCACTTGGGTTATTATACACTAATTAAGGTGTAGGATTGAGTAAGTAATTGTAGTTAATCCTACATGGTTGAGTGCACTTCAAGTCAATGGACGAATATAAATAGAGAGTGAGACTCTCTCTATTTATCACTTGTGAATTACATCACTTGCTCTCTCAAGTATGGCGCACCTTTGGAGAAGGAAATACTTTGGCTTGATAGAAGACAGAAGGTTGCTGTTGTGTTGGGAGGTCATCTTACTGTTTTGGGTTTCACATCTTGTGGTGATACTATCTTAGAGGAAGTTGAGGGGTTTTCTCCATTTATGGTTTCCCCTATCAAAACTCTTTGTGTCTCTTGTCTCATGTGATGTGCTCATGTTATTGTTGTGCTTGTTATTCTCTCAGTGAAAAGATCCTAACATAATGCTAGCTTAAATGTTGAAAAACTAACATGGTATCAGAGCTAACCTGAGAAGAAGACATTGTGCAGCTACAGGAACTAGGGCTTCCTATTTTGTGGATCTTCCTCCACAGATTTTCAGCAAAAGTATGCTAGGATGACTCTCATTGAAGGGTGCATCTTTCTGTCGATGCGGAATTCAATTTCAGGCATTTTCAGTTTTGATGTGGAAATTAGGGATTTCTACAGAAGAGGAATTTTTGAGTGAGACCAGCATAGGGTTATTCTCCTCATCAAAACCGAAGTTTAGAGACCTGGATCAAGAAATTTGGTTGGGTGAAACTCCAAGAAAGTCAAACCCTAGTTTGACCCTGAGCTAGGAGAAACCCTAAATACTAAAACTGCTAAGTTTTGGTACAGTCGCTATATTCTGAGATTGGTGAAGTCTCAAAAGTGTAAAATTTTAGGGGCCGAAGATAAAATCCTGATGAACATTGTATCCAAAGCTCAGCCTCAGATTAGCTATATTCTAGGAGATATGATCTCTCCAAGTTAGGGCGCCTTCCTCTTCCAGAAATCATCCATAAATAGGACACCTAGGGAGATCTGCAATATCTTGGGATATAGAGGTCCAAATGGAATTTCTGAAGATTTTTCCGAAAGGGCACGGACTCTTATTTTTGTGGTCTGAATATCAGACTCAGAAGATAAACCAGTGACACGTGGAAGGCCATACAACTTCGCTATTCTGAACAGTCCTGTAACAGGTCACCTTGGGAAAAGGATCATAAATCCAAAATGGTGAAACCAATTCTGATGAAAACTATGATGTTGGATTAGGTACATGTGAGGTTACCACAGTACTAAATTTCAGACTTAGAGGAGCATTAATTTCAGAGATATCACAGAAACAGTGACAGGAATTTCTACAGAAGAAATCAGAAAATTAGGGCTTCCTGTTCCGGGAGCTTCCCTCCACTGTTTTCAGAAAAGGAGTACATTGGAAAGCTCCATTTGAAGAGATCTATCTGTTCATCCAATCAGATCTGAAAGATTCCAAGTTTTGAAAATTAGGGTTTCTGTGACAAACCCTAGATCAGCGAACTCCGGGACAAGGACGGACACCTCAAATCGGTAAGATCTAATCCTTTGCTATTTTCATTTGAGGTTCTCATTTCAAAGTGATATATCACATCAGATTGATGATAAGCTTGGTGAAGTTCACAAATTCCAAGCATAGAAGTATTTGATCTCTCTGAAGAAATGGATTGGACACCTACATGAGTAGAGAGGTCCCAGTTTCAGAGGGAGATGAGGCTAGAAGCCTTACACAAGAAGAACCTTCTCTCCATTTCAGCATTGATGCAAAAGGAATGCGGGTTGCATTCATAGATGGTCAAGTCATCATATGGCCAAAAGGAAAGACTATCGATGATGCGGTAGTGATTGGAGAACAAAAAGGAGGCTTGTAAAAATTGAAGGGTCATCCAGAATAAGCCTTGATCCATGACACAGTAAAGCCAAATGAGCCTTGGCATAGAAGGCTTGCACATGTGCATTATAGAGCACTACCTATGGCAAGCAAAGTTGTTCTAGAATTTCAAGCTATTTGAAGGGAAGAACAAAAATCAGAATATGAACTAAAGAAACCAGTTGAAGGATGTGAAGATCCAGAATAAAGAGACCATGCAGTCATAAGAGTCTCTCAAATCAAAGAACAACTTGAAGTGGTAAAAGAAGAAGTGAAGAATGCAGGAGTGGTGATGGCCATTTTGAATGGCCTCCTAGGATCGTAGGATTCATTCATTCAAGGAATATATGCCAGAAGGAAGTAATTAATTTCAGTAGACTCTGAAGAGAAGAAGAAGTTTGATTCATAAGAAGAGAAGGGAATATGGAAGAAACTGAAGATCAAGCTCTCATCATCCAAAGAATATCTCTCAAGCAATGAGGAATATGAAGAAATCAACTTTTGAAGAACCTCTTATTTGGATAAGAAACGATGTGATTATGAATGAAGAAGGCGATGAAGCTGAAGGCTCAAGAAGGAGTCTACCCTCGAAACAAATAAAGATAAGTATTCAATTGTCATTTCATGATATTCTTTTGTTATGCATTTGT